>JAQQSV010003344.1:0-15883 GCA_028646515.1 Pseudochirops corinnae | reverse complement strand
CAGTGTTTTAATAGTTTATACAAACTCTCTCTCTCTCTCTCTCTCTCTCTCTCTCTCCCCCTCCCTCCCTCTCTCTCTCTCTTTCTCTCTCTCTCTCTATTTCTGGAACACAAGGGGAGCTTTTTCCATAACTTAATTTCCATGTTTCCATATTTCTAGATTAATAGATACTTTTGATCTTACAATAGGTTTTTACAATTTGTTCCAATATCAGAAACTTAAAAACTTGGAGACCCAGGCAGAAGAATTTTAAGAAACTTAGTTCTTAAGTATCATTACTACACTATGTCCTGCTTACTCATTAACTCTTTTCTGATACTCCTTTAAAAAGCCCAGGTAGATCTTGTCACATATTGCCATCTTCTACTTAAAAACATGTAAATTTTTATGTAACCCCTAAACAGACAAAGATTTCTTAATCGAATTTTTACCATTCATAACACTGAGATCTTAATTTTTTACTTAGAGGAACTTCTCTATGGATCTATATTTTGCTCTGTGTCCAGTACTTCTAATACATTTCACAGCAAAATAAGAAACATAAACTAATATCAGGAACAAAGCAGAATAAACATATTCATTAAGTGGTTCCAGGCTTCTATTTTTACAGCAACTTTTAAAAGTGAAGTTTTTTTTATTCATGCTTTCTATTTCATAATTGACAATATATTTGCATTTCTCAAGCACATTTGAATTTCAAAAATTCAAGAGTCAGCTAACAACTTCATTTGCTTGTATTTTTTGATCAAACCAAAAGGGCTTGATGATAACAGATAAATTTTAGTCTTGAAAAGAGGAATGTAAACTAGACAAACTGATGAATTTGTAACTATTTCATGGGAAAGAATTCATTTCTAGTTATGAAACTATAAATTAAATAAAAGCTCAAAGAGAATATACATATATATGTGTATATATATGTATATGTGTGTGTGTGTGTGTGTGTGTGTGTGTGTAACAGGAGGGGGAATATACACAAGGAAATGTGTAAAATATATGTAATGGATTCTACACATAAGTATTAAAGGCATTAAGTGCTCATAATGCATGTAAACAAGTAGGTAAGCTAGTGGTATTTGGGGATAGCAAGAACATATCTTTAAGAGAATTCTTTAAAATCCCCAAATTCTAAGTTTCTTCTAATGCCAAATGTGTTTTCAACCTAAAGCCATGATGGG
The DNA here is from genome assembly GCA_028646515.1 of Pseudochirops corinnae. NCBI lineage: Eukaryota > Metazoa > Chordata > Mammalia > Diprotodontia > Pseudocheiridae > Pseudochirops > Pseudochirops corinnae. Next base: position 14,705 of record JAQQSV010003344.1, on the reverse strand, counting down.
ACGCTGACCTACACAAATCTAACAGGAAGAGTGATCTTATGGAATGACCACACTAAACCCCGATCCATTCTTGAATTTGCTTTGATGGGTTTTACCTTGTTCTAAACTTAGCTCTTCATAGGTGTCCCGCAACTCTTGTGGCATTCCTCCGACATAGACTGGGGAATTCACCGTCAGTGGCTGGGCGCTGGATTCTGACACATGCTTCAGCAGTTCATTCACACTTGCTGATATTACTGAGCCTGCCTTTTTCACGGTTACTTTATTCCACTTTCCATCACAATAGGAGAGTCCTAACCATAGATCCACTTGTGTAAAAGTAACACAGGTTTTTAACAGGAAGCTCAGAATTCCACTCTTCAACTCTGTCTGTATTTCAAATTAAAAAAGAAAATAGGTGTATAAAAAGACTGCAGGATGACAGCACAGAAGGGAGCAAAAGGTCAATTTCTCTAGAAGAGCAAGAAATTCCACTCAAAGCACTCCATAAAAATGCTCACATTTATCCTATGGATGACTACAATGGCATATAATAAAGTGCCTTGCCAGCTTATAATTGACATCAAAATGTAACAATAAGTCAAACAAATTCACATCCACAAATGATTAGACAATGTGATATAGTACAATGTAGACTAAAACAAAGTATTTCTATTTTACTCAGGTTTTTTGCAACAGTTAGAAGATTAAAGTCAAACCTAAGCGACTGGAGGGGGGAAAAAAGGACAGTTTGAACTATGACTCTATTTCTTTTGGAGTTTTTAGAAAATGAGAAAATACTACTTCATGTATCAATTTAATTTTGGGAAAGAATATGACAAGACAATAAGAAAATGAAATGTCAAGCTTGATTAAGCTTATTTTTACTGGTTATAGCAAACTCAATTTCAAATTGATGAGATATAGTTTGATTCTATATTTCAAATATCTAACTAACATAATTGCTTCTTTGTATATTTTTAGATAAGAGTAGCATTTTCTAATATGAACTCACTTTACCTAAATTTTGTGATAAAGGAAGGTCTCCATACATTTTTCTCTCAATTCTGTCATAATGGTATAGTTTACCATTCTCTTATTTTGATACTAGGCAAATTGGAGATTAAAATTTAAGAAAGAATTGTTTCAAATGAAAAATATTAGATTAGCCTAAGAGAAAAGCTTTTCTGTTTTCTTAGTAAAACTTGGTCAAATATAGTGAAGGTATAATTGAAGGTATATGGAAAAAAGCTATGTGGGGGCAGAGAAAATGGTCTCTACTTGGCATTTACTTTGTTTTCTTATATAATACCATATATGATGATGCTTGTCAATAAATATTTTGTGGGAAATAGTTCCTAAAGAAGCACTGCATTCTTGATTTGCATAGGTATGTATTTTATTATATATTAACAATACATACCAGGCTTCTGAGTCTAGGTTTTTAATCAGTTTCCATTTGGCTCTATGACAAATATGTGTCATTTGGGGTTTTCTATCCCCATTTGGAGAGCTTATTATGGCCCATTATGGCCCAGCTACAGTTTTTAAAGAAAAAAATCTCAACATACATCCAAAGACAATTAAAGCTACCTTTAGCATGGATTGGGAAATAAGAAAATGTTTAATTTCTGATTTTGATATAACCCCAAATTGGAATTTCCTCAATTCCTTCTCAACAAAGCTTTGTTGTTTTTATTAATCTTCAACACATTTGTCATGGATCTAAAATATAAATAAGTCTATGATCAAATTTTTGCATAATACTAGTAATGGTAATACTAAAACAAACCATAATTTTGGTTTATATATGAAATTTATATATGAAATATATGAAATTGAGGAAATTCCAATTCTTCTGGAAGAAGGTGATTATAATATTATAGATTACTTTCCTAAGTTACTCCTCTCTTAAATAACAGTGCAAGGCTATTAATGATAGCAAAAGCATTTTTATTCTCAAGATTAACATACAGCAAGGAAATCTGGTCCATCCTGATTGTACATAAATAAAAGCAATCCATTCATTTGGTCAGTCCGGAACTTAAAGGATATTTCAAAATCCATTCCTCCATGAAATACATATGGATAGAGTTCCAGGAATCCTTTAAAAATAAGAAAATTTCTATTTTTAGAAAAATATAAAATAATATAACTATTATGTTTGCCCTTGTCTCCCCCATTAGACTGCGAATTCCTTGAGAGTAAAGTTTTTTCTTTTTTTTTCTTTTGGCCATTTTTTGTATTCCCCAGTGCTTAGCATACTGCCTGGCACCAGGTAGGTGTTTAATAAATGCTTGTTGACTATTGACTTACTGGGGCTAATTATTGTGAGCTCACTTTTGAAAAATGCAAATCAGTGGAAAAATACCTTTGGGATTTAATAGGAAAAAACAGGAGGAACATAAGACATACCTCTCAAGAATTTATCTTTCAAGTTTCCTCCTAAATCATGACTAGAGTCACATCAATTAATTTTCTATTTAACTTTTAAATACAAATCATTTTAATAGCTAGGAAGGAACTCAGTGGCTTTAGTTAGTGAATAACTGGCTAATTAATGTATCATGTTGTTGTATAGTCAGTTGTGAAGGCTGTAAACTTACATAAACTCAGAACATTTCTGACACAGAACCAACTTGTGAAAATCCAAGGGCAGGAGTATATTCTCCCCAGAGTGAGAAATGTTGCTCCACTCACCAGCTTCCCTTTTCCTCTTCTTGAAACTTCACTATCCCTTCCCAAATTTCCCTACTGTTTGTGAGGACTGACAATAAGGCAGTGGAATATGGAAGAAAATGGAGTTGTTTTAGCACATCATTATATTATATTCTTGCCATATACATAAAAAATGCCCATCTCTGACTGTTCCCACCCAAGCGTGGGTTGTTCCCAGGCTAGTCCACACAAACCTCTTTAATCCATAATGTACCTAAAATTATACTGTTAATTGCATATTTTAGCTATGCTGTAGCCCAGATAAGCTTTTGTGGTCTAGCCTAGGAACCTAATTAGTATTTGAAGCATTGTTTCTATAGGAAAATGCAATTTACAAGTGGATTTTCTAATGGAAAAAGAAAACTTGTCTATTGTAGGAATTGTCAGTTCTTTTGCCTTCACTGGGATTCTTTGAACACAAATGTAAAATTGTAAGTTTTACATTTTATAGCAGGAAGCCAGGCTCTGCCACCATGTTTCCTGTGTTTAGTATTATCCATCTTGATATAGACTACTATGTGGCTAAAACTCATTAGAGAAGTGTGGAGTCAGAAGAGAACATTTGTAAGGCATTTACAGCTATGTCCTTTAGGACATTACCTGTTCCAAGGAAGTGTATGCCTTCAGTTAGTACAGTGGGGCAACCTTCCCAGCTGCTGTACACATTCATCTGTTCTTCAGCATTCTGCCATTGCAAAGGCTCCCAGACTTCAAAAGGATCGTGACTCTTCTTAAAAAACACATCCCTGAGGCATCCCACAAAACCTTTCTGAATTATTTCTGCAGGAGTTGACAAACAAATAGCATTTTCATAATAGCATTTTAAAAAAAATTACTAGTAGCATTAAAAAATAATTAATTGAAAACAATGAAATTTGCAAGTAATGAGTTATTTTAAAATATCAACACATTTTTTAAGCTGCCTAACTTTGATGTAGCTCTAAACAGATCAAATGAATACGTAATACATAATAAACAATGAATTTATTTTAGAAATCTTAAATAGCAATGTGTATTGCCTTCCCATAAGCTATGGTAAAATACATCAACCCTGAAAGTAGCTAAAGTTGTAGAATGGCCCTGCTATGGTCTACCAGCAGCCCCCTAAAGACACAGCCTCTTTTCATTGGATTCAGACAAAGTGGTTGACTGTGAAATCAGCAGTAGGCTAAACAAGAGATTGGGCTAAAAGTCTCTATAACCCTATTCCTCCAAAATTCAATGATAAGAGCACTATGCTCCATATAGAGAAGCTCCAAGGTTTTCAGCATATTGAAATCACCTAGAATAAAACATTTGAAATAGATCAATTCTAGAATTTTTGGTCTCTTCACTGATTATCATGACCTAATCAATCAAATTATGATATATTCTCTTTCTTTTTTTTCAGGAATTATCATAGAGTCTAACATTTAGCTGGTCATTTTAATTCCTCTAGTCTGTGAAGAACTAAAGTTGATAACAGGCAACTGGTCTTGGAGTCAGGGAAGCCTAGGTCCAAGGCCTACCTTTAATATGTTGTAGCTGCACGGACATGGGTATGTTATTTAACTTCTCAGAGACCCCTTTATAAGACTGTAAAGTTAAGAGAGGGACAGCTAAGTGGCACAGTGGATAGATGGAGTATTAGGCCTAAAGTAAAGATGATTCATCTTTCTGAGCTCAAATCTGGTCTCAGACACTGTATGACCCTGGGCAAGTCATTTGCCTGTTTGTCTCAGTTTCCTCAAGTGTAAAATGAGCTGGAGAAGGAAATGGCAAACAACTCCAGTATTTTTGCCAAGAAAACTCGGCAGGGGATTACAAAGAGTTAGAAATGACTTTAACAACAGAACAACAACAAAAAGTTAAGAAAGCATGATTCTCTATCAGTGGAAAGAGTATTCTTCTCAATTTACCATACTGATTAAATTCAGGGTCCAGATCACACTCTGAAAAAAAAAACATTGTTATTTTTTTTTCAATAATAATTCTTAGAAAATATTTTCAATAAATAGGTCTTAAAATGATTCACAATTGTCAGTGATCTAAGGAGTCATTATTGAGCACAGATAAAGCATAAAATTATGTAATATTTTTATTTAGCCTTTTAAGAAGAGAAACAATTTAAACGAATTCTGTTCTCACTTTCTGTGCCTCAAATAATCTAAATCTCTCTTACTCACCAAGATCCTTTCTGAGGATAGTATAACCCCATGGCAGTCCTCCCACAAAGACGCCTGTGTTTTCACCAATAATAGTACTGCCACTGGTTGCAGAAGAAGAGCCTTTTACAAGAAGAAACAAGCATTTCTATCACCAAAGTAACTCAAGAATAATTACCAATCCTTAATTCTATTTATCAAATATTTATTAAGTGCTTAAATGGGAAGGACATTGTGCTAGGCACTGAGATAGAAAAGAAATAATCCCTGCCCTCAAGGTGCTTACAATTTACTGCGTGATTCAATACGTACAGAGAGTGAACTACAAAATATATGCAAAGTTACAAAGCAATTTTTTACCTAAATAAGTTTACTGAGTAGGGTTCATGGCACCAGATTAGCATTATGGAATTTTAAGCATAGTTTTAGTACACCTGAAATATTTAGCATGTTGTTGGGGTTTTGCACAAATGGAATAGTGGACTCTATGTGCATGTTTCCAAACATATTACAAGAATGTAGAAGGGACCAACAATCTAAAAGAGAGTGAGGGCAGAAAAAAGGAAAACATCAATGATAGATGAACTGGATCAACAGCATATCAATACTGCTAGGGTAAAAAAAAAAATTTGTGAAGTACTCACCTATGAACTGCCCATCAACAGTGATCTGTCCCAAAGCCTGATGCCGAGTAGCTATCACCTGATGCCACCTTCCATCATTATACTGTTTTCCATTATCATTAGTTGTTGTAACTACAACTGTAGATCCCTAAAAAGAAATGTTTTTAATTGTAGACTTAAATTGAGTCCTCAAAAATATAATCATTATGCCAAAGTATAGCTTAGAATAACAGTGTGGATTTAGTCCAAATGATACCAGGAATCAAGAGTCTTTATGATGTGCTTTTCTGATGATTTTAAAAAAACAACTTAGTCTCCAAATATGGTAAGAAATTTCCTTCAAAACTAGGTTTCTTACAAGATTACCCGTATTATTCCAATCAGAAACAATTGAGAATGCCTTTTATCAGTCAGAAACAATAAGCAAATCATTTTTCCTATAAGAATTTTAAATTGTGTTTTCTTGTGGCAGCCAAAGTGAAAAATTACTTATCCAAATCTACAATAGTCAAAATAACTTAGTTGCTCAAAGTTGTTCTCAAAACAATTGTTGTTACTATATACAATGTTCTCTTGATTCTTCTCATTTCTCTCTTCATTATTTCATGTAAATCTATTCATGTTTTTCTAAGATCATCAAGCTCATCATTTCTTTAGAAATTTTTTTTGACGGGGAAGGCAAGACAAGGCAATTGGGGTTAAGTAACTTGCCCAAGGTCACACAGCTAGTAAGTGTGTCAATGTCTGAGGTCGGATTTGAACCCAGGTTCTCCTGACTCCAGGGCTCTATTCACTGTGCCACCCAGCTGCCCCAAGCTCATAATTTATTATAACACAGTAGTATTCCATCATGATCATATATCATAACTTGTTCAGCTATCTCTCAGTGCCAAAATACAATTCTGTTTCAGTTGTGAATCAGAAAAACTTCTGCTAGATCATTTCCCCTCAACTTGATTTCTCTGCTATTAAATAAATAAAACTCCCTACTTAACATCATTAATTAGGAGAAAGAATAGGAAAACTGGTTTAAACTTAGAAATGTTTGATACTCTAAAAATTTGTAGCTCCCTATCATTGCACCACGATAATCATAGTAAGAATATATCTTCTGAAGAGGCAGGTCCCCATAATGGCAGTTATAGTAAAAGGAAATAAAAATGGGGGGAAAATAAAATAAAGAAGGAAAAAAAGATAATGAGAAATTTAAGAATAAAAATGTTCGACTTATTGGGACATACTTGAAAGTATTATAGTCACTTTAGAAGATAAAGCTAGTAAAAATAAATGAAAGCTTTTCTACCATAAAGCTATTGTTTACTATTCTTTTTAGAGATGACAAATTCAGGAAGCAAAGTTTAACATAATCAGAACATATTGTTTTCTCTTAATAAACCTGATTTTCTATTAGATGATATACCTCTGACCAGCAGAGAATTAGCAAAGTATCTGTACAGTTTGGTAAAAACTACCCAGGATATTTTTTAACAAACTCAAGTGACCTTGATACTATATTTATGTTAGGTGAGCAGAGGAAAAAAAAATTAAAAATCTCAATGTGGCATGGCTGAAATTTTGATTAAGTCAAAGATTTAAATGCTACATTACCCAAAAGGAATTAAGATCTTGTTTCTTCAAAAATTCATTCCTTGTTTTTAGATAGCACACAAAAGATTATACACATAAAGGAGTAAATTCACTCCTTCCACATGTTCTTTAATTGGCTCCTGTCAGTCCTCATATTATGCATGAGAACATATATGACATACAATATTTGATATTACAGAAAAGGTTCTAATTTCCCATGAGCATAAGCAGGATGCTTCTCCCATCGACCATATACCAACTTTTAAAGATGGTCAGAACAGATAATCCACCAGGAAGTCCAGTCTCTGTCCCTTGGGTGTCTTATAGGTTGACTTTTCTTATATCGTTTTTCCCCCACATACAATCTTTTATTGTCTTCAATCCTATTTCAACGTTTTAATATTTTACAAACACACATTTCATTATCGTAGTTTAATAATTAAAACCAGAACTGGTGTCGTGCCCAATTAATGTGCCCTGGTAGCATGCCCATTAGTTTTTCCATTAGTGAATTCAACAATACTAATGGGATTACTAGCATGGGATGCTAATTGGGCGTGACATAAGAAACTGGCTTACTTCTTAGCATACCCTTGCTAATGATGAAATTAATGAGCATTTTATTAAATGCTGTCTCATCAAAGTGTACTTAGTTAGCGTTAAAATTGTTACAAACGATGCTGCATTCTAAAGATCAGGTGTCTGAGTAAGTGGTTCTTCATAATATGTTTGGCAACAATCTGAAGCATTAATAGGTCTCTACACCAAAAGCCACATTTATATGGGGGAGGGGAGAATCCTGCCATGCCACACTATGTCTACCTGTCAAAGTTGGCTTCTGTTTTGGAAAAATTTGGAATGTTGCTTATAGGTACTGATTTTAAACTTTTCTTTTTAATTGAGATTGTGGGAATAGTTTCATGAAAAATTCTGGTCCCTCTTTGCATAGTTCATGTTCTTCCTTTAGAAAATCATTAAACCTTCCATACAGTTTATATTTAGATATGTTTGAAGGGTCTCACTTTTATAGCCTCTTACTAAGTGAAAACAAAACTTGATTTGGTTTTCTTGGTAAAGTCACTATACTGAAAGCTTTCAAATGGTAACCATGGGCCATTACCTAATCAATAGAGGATCACTGAATAAAGTGTATAAAAAATGCAAGTTACCACAAAGTTAATAAAAGAAAACAATGGAAATTATAACTGATGGTTACAGTTGTGAAATTAAAGATCAGAATAGCAAAAGGATGGAATGAAGATTTCCTCATTGTTTCTTTTTAGCACTAGTTTCAAGTTTAAGTTCCACATGATACAGTCAGGTAAATTTAAATTTTTGTTCAGTGATTTATCATTGTATTACATTTAATCAAAAACATTTCCTCCCCTAAAAACATAAATGTACATTGTGATAATACAGTTGTAAGCCATTTGGGAAATATTAAGAGATAAAAATCAGTTACATCACGCTAGAATAATTTTAAAAATTAGAAATTCAAAGTAACAGAAGTTAAAGTCATAAAGTCTCAGCACTAGCAGTGACCTGAGAGAGAGAGAGAGAGACCATAATGATCTAATCGGTAACTGAATAATCCCCTCTGTTGTATACCAGCTAGGTGGTGCAATGGATAGAATGGTCAAGAAAACATCCTCGTGAGTTCAAATATGGCCTAAGCTGCCTACTAGCTATATGAGCCTGGGCAAGTCACTTAACCCTGTTTGTTTCAGTTTCCTCATCTGTAAAATGAGCTGAAGAAGGAAATGGTAAAGCATGCCAGTATCTTTGACAAGAAATATGGTCATGAAGAGTCAGAAATGACTGAATAACAATCAAATATTTGTAAAGTGGTTGTCTATCTGAAGACCTCTAGTAAGAGAAAATCTGATAGTTCCTGAGATATTGAACCCTTAATATAACTTTCCAAATTAAAAAAAAAAACACCAAACACATTTTATTTGAAAATGGCCTTAGTTTCCCTCAGGCTCCTTAAGTAATATGTTGAACTTTTATTTTCATCTTATCCTACTTACTCTTGTTTCTATTTCCTGAACAAGTCATTTTAAAGTTTACGTTGGTCACTGACTTTCCTGCGTACCCTGATTTGCTCTTCAAACAGCTTCCTTCTTCTTCAAAATCAGAATTGTTCTCCTTTGTGCATCCAGAATTTCCTTTCTGAGACTTTCTCACTGCTAACCTTTTTTGCTTCTACAAGATTTTCCTCCATGTTACCTCCTCTATCTTTTCTCTGAATGCTTTTAAATCTCAATAGATCCAAATCTAGGATGCTTATGAGACTGTCCAGCATTCTTCTCTTCCATAAAAATCCTAATATACACTAATCACTTCCCTCCAAGGCTTCCAGCATTGCCCACGACAACCAGTACCTCTGCATTGGAAAGAATTACAGCCAGAATTCCAAGTTCACTTCATTAGTTCTCTATTTTTACTTGAAAGTACATGTGTATTTTGATATGGAAATTAAACTATGAACTACAAGAACACTTAACGTTCTGCCTGATTCTCTTATTTCAGGTGTAGGGAACCGGCAGTCTCAAGGACACACGTAGCTCTCTAAGTCCTCAAGGGCATCCCTTTGACTGAACCCAAAGGATTTGTTCTGTGAATTTGGGATTCAGTCAAAGGACCTCACTTGAGGGCCTAGATGGCCACATGTGCCCTCAAGGCCACAGGTTCCCCACCCCTGTATTTATCTTGGTGGGAGGGAAGGGAGAACCTGTAAGCATTCATAGTTAAATACACATTGTTATTGATTACACATTGTAAACTCCTAGGAGGCAAAGGCTGTGTCTCCCGTTTTAACTTTTATACAATGCCCCATAAAGTGCTGTGGCCTACAGACATTTACTTCAGTTTATTTGTTAAACTGATTCTTGATGCTTCTTAATTGTGCACAAAGCACTATCTAGCAACTGGGATCCTCCTTGATAGGAAAGAGAATAGAGGACTGGGTCTGGAATCTGTAAGATTTAAGTACAAAATTAGCCTCAGCACCTAATGGATGTGTGATCCAGGGTCATTTAACCTCCCTGCCTCAGTTTATTCAACTGTAGAATGGTGATAGCACTTACTTCACTGTGTTATTATAAGGACCAAATGAGATAATATTTGTAAAGCACCTATCAAAGTACATGGTATGAAGTAGGAAGATAATGCTTGTCCCTTTCTCTTATTCCCTTTTCTTTCAAATAAACAAATTCTTTATTTTGGGGGAAAAAAATAAAAAGAAAAAAAGCAGTCACATCTACATTAAGGAAAAAAATACTCTTGGAGATCAAAATTGACTTCCTAGACATCAGTTTTCTCTTTACAGATTTCTGCTACAAAATGATTATTGCTACCTGAATGATATCTATGCACAGAACTCATGCATCAGGATCTAGGTGAACAGGTCAGTGATTTCATACCAGAGAAGTCTATGGAATAATTTATATTTCTGGCACTTGATAATAGGGAAGAGGAGAAAGGAACACGGGAAAGGGGATAAGTTTGAGAACATCAGAGCTGAAAGAGCAGCCAAGAAAAGAAATCAAAATAGGAGCCGTGTGGAATTGAGGAAAACATTAAGTACCAGGGTTAGGTGAAGATCTGGTAGTCCTAAAGAGTGAATGGGAAAGGTGCAACTTCTCAGCCCATAAGTTTCAGCTTTCCCCTTCCCCCTTTTTTCCCTCTTCTTCACTATTGCCACATCAGCATTAGGCCCTTTAGGGGTTTTCAACCTCTCTCTTTGTTTGTGACCTTTTCCCCCTCCCTTGCTTTAGCATTTGCCAAATAAGGACTTCAACATTTGAATTGATCATATTGTTCAGAGCCCTTCCCCCTTTCCCTTGCTGTCAGTCAGCATTAAGCTCTAAGCCCCTTCCTTCTTCACTTTGCTATTTACCAAATAAGGATAGGTACATTTGAATTGGCTTTCCCCTATTTCCTTGTTCTTTGTAAGCCTGCCTCCCAGCCACTGAGAGATAGTGGAGGGCCTCTTTGTTCTTTATCATTGGAGGAGAATTTGCACTCAGATTGTAAACTCGCTTCCCAGCCAATGGGAGAAGGGACAGCAGTGGGAGGGGGCTGGATTGCATTAGGGTATAAATTCTTCTTCAGTCTTCTGTAACATGCCTTATTCTGCTGGTTCATAGTGGTGGAAGAGATGACCTCTTCTTGTGAGAATTGAATAGACTTCTTGTTCCTTCCTCAAAATACCTCTGATTTTTAATTTTTCTGGGTAGAGGATTTTTGGGGTCCCTATAACCCACACATGATAATGTAAACTTTAACATAAATTCCTTTTGATAGATACCTGTTACATACAAACCATATCTCTTCTTTTTTTTTATTGTTAATAACTCTTGTGTTTAAATTACATTCATTTAGAAATGTGTCTAACCCTTCACCTATCCAGCCAGCCTTTCCTTATGACAAAGTTGTTTTTTATTAATGAAAACCAAAACATCAACCAATTCTGAGAGCATATTCCACATTGCACACCCATAACCACCTACCTCTATATAACAAAAGAAATGAATTTCATTTTCTCATCTCTTCTTCCCACCAAGACTAGTCATTCTAATTACACAAAATTATATTTTGTGTTATAGTACTTCCCATTCAACATTTTGAAAACTGTATATATTTGTTTTACTGCTTTTACTTACTTCATTACACATCAGTTTATATGTCTTTCCCTGCTTCTCCAAATTCTTCATAGTCATTATTTCTTATACTGTAAAAACATTTTATTGTAATAATCTACCAAAACTTGTTTAGCTATTACAGCATTAATAAGTGCATACTCTGTTTTTAGTTCTTTTCTACCAAAAGACTATTGTTAGTAATATGTTGGTACATATGGGGCCTTTCTTAGCTCGAATGTATTCAATTTTTTTTAGCATAACTCCAAACTATCTTCCAGATTGACTGGATCAATTCACAGCTCCACCAATAATGCATTAGCATTCCTATCCATTTAGCTACTGCATGTAACTCTATTTTATGTGCTAGGCATCATTTATAAGAAAAAATGTTTTGATTATAAATTGTGAATTTCACAGGCAAAGTACATTATGCCTTATACTGAATTTAATTCTTTTAATTGTGTGAAATGATATCTATATGCTAATTCACTTGCTGCTGCCACCCATCCAAAAAGAGGAATAGATAGATTTACAAGGAAATTCTATCAAACATTAAAAAAATTAATTCCAATATTTTATAAACTATCTATAAATATAGGAAAAGTGATCCTACTAGATTCATTTCATGATACAAATATGTTGTTGATATCTAAATCAGGGAAAGATAAAACAAAGAAAGGAAATTATAGACTAATAACTCTAATGTCCATCCAAACCCTTAAATCATTCTCATTTTTTCAATGATTCTTACTAGCTGTTACCCTATATCTCTCCTCTTTCTGGCTAAACTCATAAGAAACCTGTTTGCACCAGGTGCCTTCATTTCCTTTCCTCTAATCTTCTTTTAAACCTTCCCCAATCTGGCTACTGATTTCACCATTCAACAAAAAAGTTACCAATCTTCTCTTAATTACTAGATGTCAAAGCCTTTTCACAATCTTCATTTTTCTTAAACACTCTGTAGGCTTTGACACCATCAATCACCCTCTCTTGGGTGTTCACTTCTCTCTTAGTTTTCACAGTTTTCTCTTATAGTTCTTTTTCCTGTCTGGTCACTCCTCAATCTTCTTTGCTGGACTTTATCCAAACCATGTCCACTAACAGAGTATGTCCCTAAGGTTCTGCTTTGAACTATCTCTTTTCTCTCTACACTTACTGTCTCTCTTAGTAATCCCATCTGATACTACAGGTTTGTCTATTATCTCAAATGGAACATGTCCACAAAAGAACTAATTATATTTTCCACAAAACCCTTTCCTTTCTCAAACTACCTTAGTATTTTCAAGGGAAATATCATTTCCCCCCCTTACCCGGGACAGAAACCTTGGTGCCATAGGTAAACCTTCACTTTTGTTCATCCCATAGGTCCAATATGATACTAGATTCTATCATTTCTACCTTCAAAATATCTCCTGTTTGGCAATGGGGTATAGAAATCCATCTTGCCCTACAAGAAAATAAGAGGGAAAGGTGTAAGGGGAGGGATGGGGGAGGGATATAAGAAAGGGCAGACTAGGGGAAGGGGTAGTCAGTATGCCTGCCATCCTGGAGTAGGGGGTAGGGGAGAGATGGGGAGAAAATTTGTAACTCAAAATCTTGTGGAAATTAATGCTGAAATAAATTAATTCTGGAAATTAAAAAAAAAAAATCTCCTGTTTACATTCTCTTCTCTCTACTCATACAGCCACTACCTTAGTTTAGGTCCTACTCACCCTTCACACTGCTGTAATAGGTATCTCATTTACCTCCTGTTTTCAAGTCTCTCTCCATTACTATTCATCTTCCATTCAGCTGTTTAAAGTGATTTTTTCTAAAAAATAAGTCTGACCATATCATACCTTTACTGAAAATGGACTCATTAAAATCTAATTGCTCCCTATTATTTGTTGTTATTGTTGCTGTTCAGCAGTTGTTCAGATATATCTGACTCTTCATTACCCCATTTGGGGGTTTTTTGGCAAAGATACTGGAGCTGTATGCCATTTCCTTCTTCAGCTCATTTTACAGAGGAGGGAACTGAGGCAAACAGAGTTAAGTGACTTGTCACAGCTAATAAGTGTCTGAGGCTAGATTTGAACTCAAGATGACTTTTCTTGACTCCAGACCCTCTATCCACTGGTTCCCTATAAGTTTCCCCTCCCCATAATGTGATCGATTATAAAGTCCTCTGGCATTAAAAGGTCTTTAAAATCTGGCCCCTTCTTACCATTCTGGTCATCTTACAAGTTACTCCGCTCCATAGAGTCTACAATCCAATAACACTGGCCTACCTACTTTTCCTCAAATATGACATTCCATCTCTCATTTCTATACCCTTGTACTCCCTGTCCCTCTGCCTGGAATTATAGCTTCCCTCACCACTTCTTTCTTTTAGCATCCCCAGAATCCTTTAGTACTCAGTTGAATCAAATCATACTTCTTTAGAAGACCTTCTTCATGCATTTAGTAATTTACATGATATCCCCTGATTACAATATAAGCTCCTCAAAGACAGGGACTGTTTCTGCCTTTCTTTGTAGTCCCAGAACTTAGCACAGTCCCTGTAATATACTAAGTGCTTAATAACTGCTTGTTAACATTCTGTTTATTATCATCTAGTCCTCATCTCTCCATTTTCCCCACAAGAGCACCATGAGATAATTTTAAAAAAATATTCACAAAAATCTTGCAAAGTATATATACGAACACTTCTTGAAACTATTTGTTTCACTAAAGTGTTACTGTACTTTAGAGAAAAGGAAATGAAATTAGTCTGGAATGATCTGTTATTGATAAAGCCATAGTGATTCTTTGTAATCATTTCTTCCCTTATAGTGATGCATTTTATTTTATTTTTTTTTAATTTTTTAAAATTTTATTACAGTTTGCATCACTCATTTCAACAAGATTTTGAGTTACATATTTTCTCCCCCTCTTTCCCCCACCCACCGCCCCAAAACAGACATCCCAGTGTGTCCCCCCTCCCCCAGTCAATTCTCTCCTATGTCACTTTTCAGTAGGGCAGGATG
>JAQQSV010003343.1:0-15884 GCA_028646515.1 Pseudochirops corinnae | reverse complement strand
TATTTGCAGATCCTATACATGATTGCACGCCACCATGGGGAGGGGGAAGGGAGGGGAAAAAATCTGAAACTCAAGTGATTGTGGAACCGAATCTTGTAAATTAAAAGCAAATGAGCAAATAAAAAAAAAAAAAAGAATAATTCTTCATGGACATAAAATTTCTCCATATCTATTATTGTAGGACACAGGGCTCGAGATAATTCAACTACTTCATAAAAAGTGAAATTCTAGGTATTTTCTACCATAATGGTGACCTTCGAGAAATGCAAAAAAAACCTTTAAACCCATGCAAAATAAAGTGATACTTCAAATATAGTATAAAAGAAAAAAAATATCCTGGCTCATTTTTCTATTATTGGTTATTCTGTTTGTTTTTTCTTACCTGATCACCGTGGGTAACTTTTTGTAGTTCACATCACACCTAAAAAGTTATAACTTATGCATCATCTGGGTGCAGTAATGAATAAGAACTGACATTAAATATCAATATTATTGGCCCAGCTAAATGGTGGCTGACATCAGGCTGGATTGCTGAAGAAGTAAACAAAATTGAAATTTCTTTTTGTTGTAAGTACTGCTTGACATCATTTGTCCTTCACAGGATCAGTGGATGACTGACCTAAATGCTATTTGCATTTCTTTCTATAAAATGCAGGGAGACTGATACATTTTCTTTGAGCTCAGACAACAAACAAAATTTAGAAATTCAAGGTCTTTTGATGAAATGGAGATAAAATATTTTTGCCTTGTAAGCCTTTACAAGTGGAAAGACATACTTCTTTCCATCTTTTAAGTAAAAATTAGTATAAAAACAAGTACTTATATTCACACTCAGACAGAAAGATCGAGGTAAACTACCTGAGATCTAATAAAAAATCGCAAGCTACGAAAGTTGAATATTTTCCTAGTTCACAAATGTATTTTGATGGCATGAGAGATTATACCTAGCAAGTTTTCCACCCAATTGCTTTTGAAACATTTAGCTATATTTATATTTCTAAAATGGGAAATTTATACTCCATCTATTTCCAAAGTGTGCTACTCAAAATTGTAATACAATACCAGAATTTTCTTTTCTATGTTGAGCTAAGAAAATACATACTGCTGTTTTAGGCTTATCATGTACAGTTAGAGAAATTATATTAAAAACTTCTCCCTGACTTGCAGGAGATGCATTATTTGTACATTTTAACTTCTTGTGATCTCAGTTTTCTCACCTGTATGAGGGCGTTCTGCTAAATGAAAAGGTTTAGATGTTATCTCATGATCTAATTTTTTATAAATTTTTTTATAAAAATATCTGCGTGAGCCATGAAAAGGCACATTCCTTGTATAGGTCTCAGTTTCCTTAGCTGAAGAATGAAAACGTTGCCCTATATCATTTTTGTGATTCCTTTGAGATTTACAACTGGTCTATCCTGTGAACTCCCTAGTGTGAGTGTTAGCCATGGTTCCATCCTAGGCTCTTTTACTTCTCTCTCTATATTGTCTCTGTCACCGTCCCAATCATATCCCACAAGTTTTACCATTATTACCAATGATCCCCAAATCTATATATTCAGCCCAGTTCTTTCCTGAGCTTCATTACTGCATTACCAAATGCCTACTAAACATTTTAGGATGGATGTCCAAGAGACATCTTACTATATGAGAAATTTAACTACCTTTCCCTCTAAATGCTCTCCTCCCCACAACTTCCACATTTCTGTCAAAGGTGCCACCATTCTTTCAGCAGCATAAATTTATAACCTTGACATTATCCCAGAGCCCTTACTCTCCATCTTTCATGTATCTAATCAACTGCCAAATTTTACTGTTTCTGCTTTCACAATATCTTTCACATCTGGCCTCCTCTCTACTGACCCAGCTATCACCTTAGATCAGACCCTGTTATGATAATTAATCAATCAGGTACTTAATAAATGTACTATTTGCAACAGCCTCCTAGTTGGTCCCCTACTCCTATTCAATTCTCTTCCCATTCAAATTCACTTTTTGCTAAAGTTACTTCCTAAAGTGCAGTTCTCACCATCACAACCTTCCCCTCAATAAACTCCAAATGTTCCTATTACCTCTAGAGTCAAACAGGAACAACTCTGTTAGCTTTGAAAGCCTTTGGTAGCTGAGGCTCTTCCTTTCTTTCCAATGTTCTTACACATTATTCTCTATACTGTAGAGCCCACACATATTGGCCTCCTTGCTTTTCATAACACATGATGCTCCATCTCCCATGTGCCTTCACATTCACTGTCCATCCCCTGTATCAGGAATGCTCAACCTCCTTGTCTCCATCTGTCAGGATCCTTGGTTTCCTTCAAGACACAGTTCAAAATGGAACTTCTACTTGAAGCCTTTCCTTATCATTCCACAGAAACTAGTGAGAATCCTTTTCCTAAGCTGTCATATATTCATTTTCTTTATATTCCCTAGAGATATGTATTTTTATGTTATTTTCTTCTCCTTGGAAAGGCAAGGAAGGTCTTTGAGATCAGGGACAATTTTAATATAACCTCTATCCCAGAAGCTTAGTTCAGTACCTAGCACATAGTAGGTAGTTAATACATGCTTATTGGTTGGTTAATTTGAGGGGATATCCACAATAATAACATCGTATATCCACAATGAAGAAATCCACTTCCTCGGATCCATTATGAATGAAACCAATGTTCACTACTCTGGGATATATTTCAAATTAGTCTTAAAAAGATCAGAGAAATAACTTGAATAGAGTAAAATATAAGGAAGATTATTAGAGCAGAAATATGAAGGATGAATTGAAGTGGGAAATGAATAAAGATAGGAGGAAGAGTTGAGGAAAGCCTCAACTAAGGCACTTGCCATGGGCATAGAAAAGAAAAGGTATATATGGGAGATACTGTGCAACTGAATAATAAAGCTACTATGTGCCAGGCCATAGGCTAAGCAATCACAACAACTCTGGGAGGTAGGTACTATTATTATCCCACTTTAAAGATGAGGAAACTGAGGCCAACAGTCATATAGGTAGTTAGTATTTAAGGTTGGATTTGAACTTGGGTCTTCCTGACTCAAGTTCCAGCACTCAATCCACTGTTCCACCCAGATAAATGTTTTATGCTCCTCTAGAGCAAGCCAGAATAACTTCAGACCATATAATAGGGAGTTCCAGAACACAGTGAGCCTCTACAGGTTTCTCTAGATTGGTGTCAGTCTCTCATAGGCCTGCTTCTGTTGTAACATCAATATTTGCAAAAAATCTCCATGGTTCCTTACAAGTTGAACCTTCCCTTAAAACAAAGAAAACCAATAAAATGAAATCATTCGATACAGTGAATTCCTCTCACAATGTCTACATTTCAAACTAGTTGTCCTTCTCTGCCATGAGGTGGAAGGTATATTTTACCACCAATTTTCATTTTTTTGATACCTAGAGTTTGGCTCTCTTATCACTACATTGTATTATTGTGAGCATCAAGCCAATGTTTTGGGGGTTTTTTTCTGAGTGATTATGGATGTCATTAAAGAGGTCCTGTAGTATTCTTAAGCTCAAGATAGCCTATGAAATGTCAGCCACAAATGTGAAGAATCTCTAAATCTGTAAGGAAAACCTGGTTTGTTTGGGTTTTTTTGAACATTTCATGGGATATCTTCCGTAAGCGTGGTAAATACTTTTCCATATGTCAACTCTGCATAAAAGAAGATTTCTTGTCCTAGGAATATTCATAATCAAGATCAATGGAAAATGCATTCTTTGACATTGCAACAATTCTGACACATGGTTTAATCCACTTTGATCTGTGTGTATCATATTTATTAAATTATTTTACTAAATCTGGGCAGACATAACTATATCATTCCTTCACTATCTTAGCTATCTCCAGAGATTATTCATGAAAAATTCCTCCTCTTCATTCTCTTAATAACTACTGAATGAAATGTTGTATCTTTTCCACCAACTGGAATATATTTGATACAGCTTCCAATAACAGACCCTTCAGCCACCGAAATGACGTGAATGTTGCTCCATTCACTGTCCATAACTGTACCAGTTAGTTTCTACTTTCCAATTTCATGTGGAAGGACAGCTTGTACAGCTTTGTATAGACACTGAACATTGAAGGAATCAAACCCAATTCAACAGTATATTTTCTGGTTTATTTAGTAGAGGTTCATTCAAAGAAAATGATGATCTTTAGATTCTGCCTTTAGGTAATAAAAGCTTACTTGCCCCATAAATCTCTCCATCAGATTCTATTCTTCAACTATACCATGTCAGATTGACCACTTTGTTGTATAAATTAGCTTTATCCTCAGTGAAAAGTCTATGGCATTGATCCCCTTCCTTCACCATCCTCCTTTGTGCTTGGTTTCTTACTTTTGTACATTCCTTTATAGTTACACACGAAGGAATGACAAACTATGGTTCTGTATTTCTGTATATTCATATTTCCAGCAAATTCACCTTCAAGTAGTATCTAGTAATACAGTCTACTGCACTGACCAAAAGCTGCTCTGCTATCTTCAGTCTCCACTGTAGCTCCCTATGCCACTATCTGGTCAATTCTGGATGTGGGGAGGGAAAAGAGAATTGTCTGGAGGCTGGGGCTATCTAACTACACATAGTCTGGGGCTGGCATTCATAAGAGGAGAGAAAAATCTGAAATGGTAGCTATAAAGGTGGCAGGAGGGCCTGTCCTTCCATTTCATTGTAATTTCTTTACAACCTCTGGTTTCATTTATAACAAGGATGCCAGTATGTACATAATTCATTTCCACAGTAAAAACTCATTTGTCCATGGTTAAAAAAAAGTACCAACAATGATTGTTTGTGGGCAGTTTAACAACTGTTTTTTTCTTAGCAGTTACTAGTGCCCTACATGCCATTTCCCCACTGTTGCTGTGGAAGTGGAAAGGCCTGCACAGTTCCCTTTTGCATTTTTATATGTTAATCTTCATCATCCAAAAATTCATCACCTACGGCCAGTCTTCTGAATTTTATCATACTTAGAAACAGTGGCCCAGAGAATGCAGGGCTTTCCTCAAAACCTTTCCAGGTTGGCAGGACCTTTGTGAGCATGTTCTCTGCTATCCTAATCTTCAAGAATCCTTCAAGAGTAGGTCTTTTATTGAAGACAATATTTGTCTCTATGTTATTAACTCATAAGGCAAGGCCTGGTTGATATGGGGCCATAAAATTAAATTTTCATTATTAGAAGAAATTTCCAATAGAAAAGCAATCAGAAATTAAGTCATAAGATTTGATACTATAATGGAAATTGCTATATATGTACCTAATTCAAATTATAAAAATTCAGTGGCCATATAACTGTTTAGGACTAAGCAAGCATACCTACCTTGTGACTTAAGATCATACTATGTTGACAGTGATGTATTTTACATTCTGCTTACAACTTGTGGAATTTTCTAAAACTGTGTTTAGGGTAAATATCTAAATGCAGTTTTCACTAGTAATATAAATTTAATGCATATTCCGGAGGGCATCAAACAATTAG
Organism: Pseudochirops corinnae; assembly: GCA_028646515.1. NCBI lineage: Eukaryota > Metazoa > Chordata > Mammalia > Diprotodontia > Pseudocheiridae > Pseudochirops > Pseudochirops corinnae. Next base: position 10,392 of record JAQQSV010003343.1, on the reverse strand, counting down.
CAAGGCTAATATTAAATAATTTAAATCTAGGCTTCCCACATAGGCACTAAATAATGCATTTGCACACTGTTTGCTATTTCTTATTCATACGGATTGTGTTATACTGTTGTGTTCCCTAGAGGCACCTGGATGTCCCTGGAAAAGCTGACTCCTAGCATCTCAGAAGTTGCTCGACTCCACTGCTAGGTAAGTTACTGAAGCATAAGGAAGCTCAGCTGTTCAAATGTACCCAGCTGATCAACAGGATGTCTTTTTAGTGTCAGTGGTTTTAATAAACTATCATCTTCTTGGTAAGTTTTTAAATATTGTCAATTAAGAAGAATGCTAATGGAAACTTTTAATAAGAGCCTAAGGCATGGTTTTGGTGCCACATTTTCATACTCCTCAGGACTAACAAGGTATTTCAAGATGTACTTATCAGGGAATCTGACGTCTGGTATTTGTACCTTATATTTATCTGCTACCCTTTGTCACATGTACAGTTAATGTATGTCATCCATAATTGCACTCTTCCCCTTAATCTAATCAAATCCGCTTTGTTTCCATATTTATTAATTTACTTCTTTAGAATGATAAAGTATGTCTCTGTATCAGCTCTGATATTTCTTACCCAAATAACAGGCCCAGCTTAAAAAACAAACAAATCTCTATTCCTTTTCCCTTCAGCTTTCTTCTAATTATACTAGGCAGGTAAAAAAGCAAGCCATATAACACATTTTTAGAGTACACATGTATCCTGGAGTATTATTGTGTCATATAATGTTGAAATCACTGCTGACCATACCAGGAACACCACTTTTTTCTCCACTATCTGGAACTAAGTTATAATATACTACTCTTCTGCTAAATGTCCCAGAAGAGTCAATTAAATGAAATATTCCTTTCTAAGATAAATCTGTTAAAATATAGTCATGTTTGAAACCACCATTAACATCCCCAAAGCCATCAGTGATACTAGCACAATTTCAACTATCGTCATCAACTTTTCTTTTGAGTAAACATTTTTTCCCTTATTCTCAAGACTGGATTAATGGTATAGCAGGAACAACACTTTGACTATATTGCTATTTTGAAGCTAGACATAACTAATCTACCAGCCTAGAGACTTGAGACTTTTGAGCTAACTGGAGAAGAGGAATATGAAATTAAGTTTGTTTTTTTTTTTTTACTTTGCCAGAAAATCAGTTTAGCTTATATACTCTCTTGACCCAGATAAAGCTTCATTTTATCACCCTAATTCGCTTTGTGTGAAAATTGAGCATATATTCTAATTGTACACAGTACTATAGAAAAAAAAGTGTAAGTTTCTCTGACCATTCAGCAGTGGCAACAAATTCCACATACAAACTCACTGGAGTAGTTTTTATGTGACAGACTCGATTCAGGGGTTTAAGGCAGGAGAGCCTGATCCCTCCCAATTTACAGCAACTCCCTGCAGACCTATCCCAAATTCTTGAGGGTCAGGGGACTTGCTGTAAAACCTATCAATTCTCTTCCCTCTCCAGGAGGACCAATGAGGAGGAGGTAGGTCATAAGAGAGGATGTAAACAGGAAACCTTACAAAAAATGGTGTATTTTGTGTGAGGCTAAAGTTCCTCTTCTGACTTACAGATGGAAAAGCACCAACTCTTAGAAACTGCTCAGCTGAGTCCAAGGAACTGGATATCATGAAGTCAAAAAGGTGAGGGAGATGCAGGAGCAGTTCGTCCTGTGGAGATTTGCTCTATTCTACATTGTGCAACAGAATGAAAGCTGCTTTACAAGTAGAAGGATGGGTGGGGTCAGTGAGATGACCTCTCTGTGTTATCCTTAGCAGAGAAAAGCCCAACTTCTTATGCTTGACAATCAAATTTTCCCCTAGTTTTTGTGTTCCCTTTAATATCATATGATTACTTAAAATTTTATGTGGCATGGTTATTTTTGTGTGCATCTACCTATGCACATATATATGCATTTATGTATGTATGTACACAGTCTAATGGAAGAGGTAACACAAATACATAGAAAGCAAACTGTATATATATATATATATATATATACACACACACACACACATGTACATCTATATTACTATATATATATATATATATATATAATGGGAAATAATTAATTCAAGGAAAGCACTAGAGTTAAGAGGGTTTGGAGAATTTCCTGTGAAAGTTAGGATTTTATCTGGGACTTGACGCCAGAAAGGCTGGTACTTGGAGCAGAGGAGGGAGAGCATCGCAGGCACTGGTCAGCCAGAACAAATGTTCTAGCTGAGAGATGGATTGTCTTGTTCGTGAAATAGCTAGAAGGCTAATGTCCCTAGATGAAAGAATACAGTGAAGAGTAAGTACAGTGAAAAGATTGGAAGTGTGGGGAGGAAAAGATTCTAAAGGGCTTTGAATCTCAAACAGGGCATTCTGTATTTGATCCTGGAGGCAATAGGCAGCCACTGGCATTGACTGAGTAGTGGAGAAGTGACCAGACCTGTGCTTCAGGAAAATCACTTTAGCGGTTGAATGGAGGATGGAGTAGGGTGGGGAGATACTTATGGTAGGCAGACCCAACAGCCGGCAAGGAGGGCCTGAACTAGAATTGTGGCAGCGTCAGAGGAGAGAAAGGGATTTATTCAAGAGATTTTGCAAGGGTGAAATCACCAGGTGTTGGTTATATATTGGATATGGGAAACTGAAAGATAATGAGGTATCCAGGATGACTTTTAGGGTGCAGACCTGAGAGAATAGAAGGTTGGTGTTGCCCTCTACAGCAATAAGGAAGGTAGAACGGGGAGGGTTTTAGGGAAAGATAATGAGTCCCATTTTGGACATATTGAGATTAAAGTGTTTACTGGACAGCTAGTCCAGACATCAAGATGTCTGAAAGGCAGTTGGAGATGTGAGATTGGGAGTGAGCAGAGAGTCTGAGGTAGGATAGGTAGATAGTAGAGATAATAACTAAGTTGATGGAAACTGATGTGATCACTAAGTGAAATAATACAGAGGGTGAAGAGAAGAGGGCCCTTCCCTCCAAATCCAGTATTCTTTTCCCATGCCTGTGATTGCAATGGTACAGGAAGTTCTAATGAGGTAGACAGATCAACAATCAGCAATCTATATGGATAGATCTGTAATTTATAGTCATAGCATTACTGGGAGTACTAACCAGTTAAGTGACTTGACCAGGGTCACATGAATAGTTCATGTCAAAGGTGGGACTTGAACCTAAGTCTTTCTGACTCATTAGTCAGCTCTTTATTCACACCAGCACTGTGACTCTCATACCAGCTGTATCTAATCTATATACTCAAGTTGCAACTTAAGCCCGTGTCCTTTTGTTTTTTCATGACTGGATGTGAGCACAGTTAATTACTATGCCCTATAGAAGTGAATTTCAAGTAATGGATAACCATTATTAAGTCGTCCCTCCAATTTCTTTGCTGTAGCTTTAATATTTCAATTTTCTTTTGCTCCTTTTCATAGACTCAGATTTTTTTTAACTCTTTTACTTTTGCATCTGACTATACCCTGAACCTCATCTTTTTCCATGTCTTTTTTTTTTTTTGAGTCTCCATTTTGTTATAATAAAGGATTGAAGAATACTGGATATAATTGAAGATTCCCTCACCATTGCTCTATGATATTTATCTATTTAAATGACTGTCCCACATGTTAAGTTGTGGCCATCTTGCCATCTAACTTCTGGTCACTCACACCATTCACTATTCCTTACAGAGCATCTGGGACCATCTCCAGTCATCCTGATCTAGTATCATGCCACTGGATCCAGAAAGCTCTGGAGGAGACAGTGAAGTTGGTGACTTTGCACAGTCTCCCTCACTTAAATCCAATTCGCTTGTAAGACATGGCATCACATCCCTGATGCCATGGTTCTTTTTGAGAACAAAGGACAAGTGACAACAACATTCCTCACAGAGCTTTCATCATAGTATTTATACATACAAACCATTCTGCAACTTACATGTGCAGTTTTTTCTCCTTTCTCCTCCTCTTCCCCTTACCCCTACATAATCATGTCCCCAAAATCCATGAGCTCAAACAGTTACAATAGAACCTGATTTGTTAAAAATTACTTTGCATCCATCAGACAATAAATTAACATGATAGTAACACTGAACTCACCCTTGCTGTCAAAGTGGCATCATTGATGGAATGCATGTGACCATAGAGGGATTGAGCACAGCAACCCTAAGAGAAAAAAATAACGGAACTTTAAATCAGTTATGGTCAAACAAGAGAATGTCTGCAGTAGATTCAAGCATAGAAAAAAAAACTTAAAAAAAAAAGATGTAGAATTTTTTTTAATGGTGAAAAGAAATCAAAGATCAGACCAAACATAATTCTTAATTTTTACCACCAATTATCTCCAATTACTAATTAAAGTATATACTACTGAGAGCATCTGCCAGTGGGAAACAGATCTCATTATCTGTTTCATTATTTTAGTGTTATTATCCTCCCTTCTGCAGACATGAGATGATACTATTGAGATGCCTCATCCTTTAACCAGCAGCCAATGAAATGATTATTAGGCAGGAGGGGCCCAGCAACATTCCCAAATGAGAGTCAGAAATTTGATCATAGATGAATTTCATGGGTGCTTCATGTTAGGATTGATATATAAAGTTAATTCTTTGACTTGGAGCATTGACCCACGATCTGTACAGAAATTACTAGTATGCTATAATTGGGATATTATTTTGGTGGGTATGATTAGGAAACATGGGTTCATTCCAACTGCTTCCTTATTTACATTCATTTACTTTTATTTCCTTAGATTTAACCAGATACGAACTGTAAGTACAATTAAAATGATATCTACAAATTGAAACATTCTAGATTTAACGGCAACTGATATCTCAGAGTTTATGGAGAGTTATTCAGAGTCATCTGAAAAAAGATTTCATTTGGGGGAATCTCACTCATAGAAGATTATAGAGCTGACCACATATTAGAGAAATGTTACTCATTACTATTGCCATAGATTTCATTAAAAGTTAAACCATAGCTTTCTCCATTTAGACTAATTCTGAATGATTAATCCTTTGATGAAGAATATGAAATTTCCGCTTAAAATTTGAATTTCATAAAAATCTAACAAGTCATTTCTGGCACCATCTCAGTATTGCTCCATAGTCATTACTTCTTGGTTCCCTTATAACTTCAAAACATTTACAGTGAAGATTTCAAATTCTGAAATCTCCAGAAGTAGAAGTAAATGAGTTCCAAACACAATAAAGGCTAACAGCTAAAAGCCGTATAATTAGTTTTTTAAAATTAACTTAGTAATATCTTGTGAATTATCTATGAGAATTAAAGTCTGAAACAGTAATGTATAAACTATACATGCAAAGATGAATGCTAAATTTTAGCAAACTTGAAATTTGCATATTTTTGGTCCTTTACATGTCTTAAATCTCAATTTCACCACTGCATTAATATACCTTTCTACATGGAATCCTTTTCTAAATTAAGAACCTCCAAACTATTTATTTAATTGGTAAGAAAAATGTAGTTTCCAGACCAAATCCTAAATGCCAAGTTTTAATTCAAAGTGAACCTCTAAGGCTCACTTGAAAAGCCTTGGAAATAGGAGGTTATAATAGAAATGCTGACAGGCCACATTTGTGCTACTATACAAAACCTGACTCAAAGATAAATGTTTCATGAATTAGGAAAAATTGAAAAAGCTTTTCTATTTCAGCTTTGTTCCGAAGATGAAAGTGAATCTCTTCTTTTTTGTTACATACTGAACTTGGATTATTAATATTTCAGTGTCGACTGCCTTAACCAGAGGCAAATCCAAGCAAGAATGTGAACATTTGGGATTGCTTCTTGGGTGAATTCCTATCAGAGTTGTTATCTTTTAAAATGGGAGGATTTTTTTTTTTAAAGAATAGGGATTGAAAACATGTGGCTATTTATTCTCTTTATTAAGTTTGTAGATTTATGAATAGCTTATACATGTGATTTCACTCAATTTCCATTTTTACATGAATATCACACCTGCAAATAAGGTAAATTGCCCTCATATGTCACACCCAATGGTGTAAACTGAGCAAGCTCACTGATAAATTTTCAGGTTATCAAAGAAATATAAGGACCATTTCTAAGACTCATCCCTCAGTTGAAAAAAAAAAAAACACCTTTGAATCCACAGGAGTAAGCAAGTAGTAAATCAGTAAATGCAGTTGGGTGAATCCCTGCTCTAAATCTTGAAAGTCAAACCTAAACATTACAATGGAACAATATTATATTTAGAAAATACCCAGGGGAAAGGGAGGTATTCATAGATTCTATGCAATAGAACAGCTACTTTGGTAGGCAAATTCATTCATTCAAACATTTATTAGGTACCTGCTGTGTGCAGGGTACAATGTAACACACTGGAGATAAAAATGGTGGTTAGTTGGTCTTAACTTTTCCAAAGCCACAAGAAACACAGAGCTCTCTTTCTGCAATTATTCCTGACCCTAGGCTACATCATACAGGTGTTACTATGACCTAGGGCTCATATGTCAGTTAATTTAAATCTTTAGAAATATGTTTGCCTGCCTGTTCCAATTCAAGCAAATATTTTCAACTTTCTCTGAACTCCCTCAAATTGTCTCTTCTTCTAGTGCAGTATTAATCTATTATATTCATGTACATGAAATTTTCGAGTCATTTACTATTTTTACAAATTCCTTTTTGGCTTCCAGTAATTTTGCTGTTATAAAAAGGTAGTTATAATTATTTTGGCATATATATGAGACATTTTTGTTTGTTTTTATTTTTTCTCCTTGAACAAGATGACCAATAATGAGATCACTGGATCTAATGAAGTGAACATTTGAGTAATTTTCCTAGAATAATTTCAAATTATTTTCCAAAACAACTGAATCAATTCAGTACTATGCCAACAATGCAATAGTGTGTTTGCACTTTCAAGCCCTTCTAACACTAAGTCCTTATTTTATCATCTTCCAAATTTTTTCAATTCACACTTCCCTTATTAGTTATTTGGAGCATCTTTATATGGTTGCTGATAAAACTGCATTTCTTCTTTAAAAAACAAAAAACCTTTGACCATTTACCTGTTGAGTAATGGTTATTGATAATTTCCCATTAATTCTTCATACATCTTGGCTATCAGATCTTTACTAGAAGTAAGATATGAAGAGTCCTCATATCAAGTGTCTGTCTTTTTGTTGAATCAATGGATTTTCACCCAAGCTATAGATCTGAAAATACTCTTCTGTTTTTTTTTCATTTTTGACTAATATGATAATTCATATTAAATTACTTATAAATTTGAAACTTATTTTGGTATATGGTGTAAATCCAATTTCTACCCAGCCCTGCCCCTATCTTCGTAGTAATTCTTTTTGAAAAATGAGACCTTCCTATTTCTTACAATAATTTCTTTCATAGATTTGTAAAACTGGAAACTACGATCTTTGCTTCTTATTTTGCTTTCTTGCTTCTTCATAATATTAGACTCTTTTATGCCTCCTTTTTCATCATTTTTCTTTAAATTCTTAATATTTATACCTGTAAATTATTGCTATTATGTGGCTTAGTTTTACAAAATAGTCCTTTCATAGTTTGCTTGACAAAGAGCAAAAGCTGTCCATTTATCTATGTAATATGTAAAAATGTGACAAACTGGAGTTTATTAAAAACATACTTAAAACAGAAAAAAAATATACAGTTAGAAATGGGGCTGTGGGTTGAAAGAGAACTTATTCAGTCAGATGAGACCTAAAAAGCAAGAATAACAATCATGGTTTCAGAGAAGATGATTTTATAGAAAAAAGTAAAGCAGATAAAGCACTTCATCTTTAAATAATGAAATGATAACAATATTGAATTTGCATGTATGTGTGTATGTATGAACCAGAGGGTTTAATAGCTAATTACTTAAAAGAAAAGTGAACATCAAGACTTAGACAAAAGGTCAATAATTGTTCAGAACATCAATGCATCTCTTTTAGACTTGGACAGGATGGACAAATCTAAGAAAAAAATTAAGGATGTAAACACAACACTGAAAAGATATTATAGATTGTCTTTTGTCCACTTAAGGATTAATCTACTTATATTTTAGTGCTACGCAGCATAATTATAAAAAATGTCCATTTGATATGTGGTCCAAAAATCTCATAAATACAGAGAGGTGGAAATACCACATGTACACTTTATGGACTTTATCTTTAAAAGAAAAGTGTCCAATGGACTTAGAATTTAATTGAAACAAATTAACACCATTCTAATAATGACTGGGTCAAAGAAACAACAAATATTTTTATTACAGAAAACGACATAACTATGGAAATTTTTAGGGGGTAAGCTAAAGTAGTACTTAAGGGAAAAATTTAAACTCTAAATTTACATCAATGAAAGACAAAATTAATTTATTGAGCATACCACTAAATTCCTAGAAAATCAACAAATTAAAAACCCTCAAATAAGATCAAAACCAGAAATCCTGAAAATTAAATATAATCAGAACTGAAACAAAGAGTCTATTAAGACAATCAATAGTACTAAAAGCATATTTTAAAGACCAATAATATATACAAACTATTAACCAATTTGAAAAGAGAGAAATGAAAGACAAATTACCAAAAGAAAGAAAAAGGAGGAATTTAAAATGGAGAATAAAGAAAACAGAATAGAAATTATTAGACCCAATTAGAAGCCATTGAAACTGAAAACAAAAGAAATGGATGAATATTTACAAAAATACAATCCATTCTGATGAACTGAATAGGCAATAGAAGATCTAAATAACTTAGTCTGAGAAAAAGAAGTTTAACTACCTTTAAAAAAAGCAATCTTTAAAAGATTATATGAAATAATTGAGAAATAATTAACACTATATTAGCTGTTTACAAAAATAGATTTGAAAGGCACTTTATGAAATGCCTTCCATGAGACAAATATATCAAAGAGAAATGAAGCAGAAAAGTAAAATTATAAACCCATATATCACTACTGTATATCCACACAAAGAGATTTAATTAAATTTTAGGAAAGAGGCTATAGTCTTTAAAAAAAAAACAAAACAACTTTTAAAAGGTTGGATTTATTTCAAAAATGCAGAAATGCTTTGATAATAAGAAAACAATCTGGAAAATAAATATATTAACAAAAATTCAAATAGTTATACAAATAATTATAACAAACATTTGACAAAATGCAACAACTCTTTCTGCTAAAAAAATAAAAAAAACTTTATAAACAGAAGAATAAACATATTTTTTCTTTACATGAGAAACAGCATTCTAATCTAAAAGTTAAGATCTAGCATTAGTTGGAATAGAGAAGTACTGGATGCTTATGTAATACTATTATGTTTAAAGCAACAATATTTTCCCCATTATTATTTGATACAGGCCTAGAATTCCTGACTTTAGCATTAAGACAAAATGTTTCAGTTCATTCAAATCTTCCCCATGTTTCGCTAAATTCCTCATGTTCGTTTCTAACTAGACAATATTTCATTACGCTTATATAACCCTAGTTATTTTTGCCATTCTCCAATTGATGGGCACCCCTTTGGTTTTAAGCAGTTTAGTATAAGACAGTGCTATTATGAATATTTTAGTAGACAGTAGATCACCAGGCCTATTTTGTTAACCATGTACATAGGAATGTCCTATTAAATAGTAAAACATCTTCAAGTATAACTATGCATCCATTTTCTGTTACCTTATAATACAAACAGGTTTTGTATTATAATTTGTCCAGTGTTTCCCTAGAATAATGTCTTGGGATAACAGACATAAAATACATTTTTACTGAATTTAATTTAATGAGGTAGTTAGAAAATTAAATATAAGAAAACTTTGCATATAGTAAGGATCATGCTACCAACATAAAAATAACCAGAAGCTAAACAGACTACTGTTTATCATATATAGTTAGTATTTATTAAATAGCAGAAGTCCATTAATCAAATAAGCAGTTTGAATTTTTAAAACAGTAATTTCCTCAAAGTTCATTTGTACTCAAGGAAGGGGAAGAAGATATTACAACAAAACCCTACACACCCTGCATACATGATTATGGAACCACTGGAAGAACTTCTAGAATAATTCAGAGGAGTAATAAAATTAATTGAAAGAAGGGATTGAAAAAATAAAGGCAGAAAAGGTACATACTTGAGATCTCAATGAAATAAAGTAATAAGATATGCAAGAATTTATAATGGTCAAGAAATTCTCTAAAACAGTCTTTGAAAATGAAATTCCAGGGGAAGGATGTACTGGACTAAAGACAGACAGGTGTTGAAAGAAAATCATAGGGGAGGTTGAGTCTCATAACATTTGATCCAAAATAGTTTCTACCATAATACACTGTCTTTCCTATAAATAAATATTTCTTTTATTTCTTTTTTTTTTTT
>JAQQSV010003342.1:0-15886 GCA_028646515.1 Pseudochirops corinnae | reverse complement strand
AGCCACTGCCTCTGACGCCGCTTCCAGTCCGCACCGCACAGAGACTAGCTTGGCTCTGGTGTTCCCTTGCTCCACCCCTTCCTGCTACATCAGCAAGCTCAAGGGGCGTGGAAGATCTTCAAATCCTAGTATCGTTACACCTGTCCCCCTACCTTTAACATTTATGAGGTATATGACTAGAGCTGGGATTCCTGGACCAAAGGGTATGGACTCTGTAGTCAATCTTTTAGCCTAATTGACAATTAGCACTTGCTAGCTGTGTGACCTTGGGCAAGTCACTTAACCCCAACTGTCTTGCCAAAAAGAAAAAAGGAAATTGGCTTTAGAATCTTCAGGGGGTTTCTACACCTTACCTGTAACAGCATCTCTCAGTCCTTCCAGAAGCGACCAGTATCAAAGTTATCTTGTTCAGATTTTTGGAAAGTCCAACTTTTGTGCCTTATCAGAGACACTCTGTGGGGCCAGTGGGTGGGCGCCCCTTTGGCAGACATATTGGCGGCAGCCTTCTGAGGGCCTCTGGAGGAGAGGGGAGGCACATATACCTTATCTGGGGCCTGGGAAGGCGATAGCCGTGGGAGGTGCATGTGCCCCCTCAGGGTTCACCCCTCTCCCCTCGGAATGAGAAGTGCTGTGCCTTGCCATGGTGGTTAAAGGGGACCTCGCTTGGAGCTGTTTGGAGCTCTCTTCCTTCTGCCCTTCTTCCACAGTCCCAAGCAGGACCCTTGCTCCACCCCTATTCTTATACCTTTTCACAGCAGCACGTTTGCCTGAAGGTGCTATGTTATCTCTTTTGTAGAAGAAAACCTTGAGAGATTGACATTCTCTGACCCGTGCGTCGTCTCCCCAGAGAGATGCTGCGGACAGACGTAATGGGTGCTGTGGATTGCTAATGCAGCAGGTAGCTTCTGAGCTTCTTTCCCCTCCAAAGATGCATCTTTGTGTCCATCCACAGCACCTTTCACCTGGGAATATGGCACTGGTTTACCCTCCTGCAGTGAGACTGTCTCCCCTAGACACTTGAAGAAGGAGATTCCCAATAAGTACCTGGGGAGCTCTGCCCAAAGGAAGATAAATTATGATTGCTGAAATCTCGCGAGATGCCTTGGGGTTCACCAGCTGGATTTCTTTTTTTAAGGACCATGCATTATACCTAAGTCATTCTGACTCTCACTCTATAGTGTACAATTCTTAGAGGAAAAGTTAAATGTTACAGTAGAAAATAGACATTATGAGAACTCAAGTTTTCCATATTGGAACTAAATAAATTTAACAAAAAATAATAATAATAAACAAGAAAGGACTTAAGGAAGTGAATAGAATTTTAGAAAAGTTAGTTATGATACACCTCTGGAGAAAATGAAGTGGGACTGGATAGGATTATATCATTTTTTTTCTCCCAGTGGTACATGATACCTAACAAAAACTCACTATATATATTAGGACATTAAAGACCTCAGAGCCAAGTGCATAAAAAACAGAAATATTAAATGCATCTTTCTCAAATCATAACCTGATAATAATTGTATTTAGTAAAGGGACATGGAAAGATAGATTAGAATTAATTGGAAACTAATATCCTAAAAAATGCCTGGGTCAAAGAATAATCATAAAAACATCAATAATTTTATTAAAGGAATGACAGGAGTGAAACAACATACCAAAAATTACAGGATGCAACTAAAGCAGTACTTATCAGAAATTTTATATCTCTAAACTCATCAATAATATAGAGAAAGAGTAGATCAATAAATTAGGCAAGTTAACTAAAAAAAAGTGGAAAGACAAATTAAAAATCCTCAATTAAATGCCAAATCAGAAATCTTGAAAATCAAAGGAGAGCTTAATGAAACTGAAAGTAAGAAAAACATTGAACTAATAAACAAAACTGGGAATGGCTAAATTAAAAAAATAAAATAGATGAATCATCGGTTAATTTTATTTTTTTTTAAAGAAAGAAGTTTCCCAACATACCAGGATCAAAAATGAAAAGAGTGAATTCACCAACAATGAAGTGGAAATTGAAGCAATTGTTAGGAGCAATTTTGCTCAATTGTATGTCAGCAAAATTGACAATCCATGTAAAATATGTGACAATTTACAAAAACAAAAATTGTCAAGATTTATAAAAGAGGGCATAAAATAGTTAAAGAACCTTTTCTCAGAAAAAAGAAATTGAAAAAGCCATCAATGAACTCCCTAAGGGGGAAAAAAAAATACCCAAGACATGGATTCATAAGAGAAATTAACTTAACATTTAAAGTGCTAATTTAATTATCCATGCCATACCAATCAAACTGCCAAAAAATAAAATAAAATAAAAAACCTTTTATTGGACTAGAAAAAATAACAGAATTTATCTGGAAGAACAAAAGATCAAGAACTTTAAGAGAACCAATGAAAATTAAAGAGTGAAGCAAAATAGCCTAGCCATACAGAATCTCAAAGTATATTACAAAGTAATAATCATCCAAACAGTCTGATACTGGCTAAAAATAGAATGATGGATTGGTGGAATATGTTAAGTACACAATACTAAATGACCATAGTAATTTAGGGTTTAAGAAACTCAAAGATCCAAACTTTGGGGACAAGAACTCAGTATTTGACAAAAAGCATTGGGAAAACTGGAAGCAGTTTGGCAGAAACACCAACATTTCACACGAAGATCAAAATGAGTACATGAGTCAAAACATAAAATGTATTAACACCATAAGCAAATTAGTAAAGCCTGGAAAAGTTTACCCATCGGATCTATGGATGATGGAAAAATTTATGACTAAACAAGGAATAAAGGGCATTATGAGATGCAATATGGACAATTTTGATTACATTAAATTAAAAAGTATTTGCACAAACAAAACTAATGCAGTCAAGATTAGAAGGAAAAAAGAAAAATTGGTAAAATATTTTTACAGCAAATTTCTCTGATAAAGACCGCATTTCTCAAATATATAGAAATTGGAGTTAAATTTATAATAATACAAGTAAATGTCCAAAGGATATGAATAGAGTTTTCAAATCAAGAAAAAAAAAAGCTATTTCTAGTCATACAAAATACTCTAAGTCATTATTGATTAGAGAAATGCAAATTAAAAGAAATCTAAGGTACCACCTCACAAGTATCAGATTGACTAATTTGACAGAAAAGGAAAATTCTGAATGTTGGAGGGGATGTGGGAAAATTGCAACACTAATGCACCATTGGTAGAGTTATGAGCTAATCCAAACTTTCTGGAGAGCAATTTGGAACTGTTCCTAAATGGCTATAAAATCACATAAAATCTTTGACCCAGAAAGGCTACTACTAGGTCTGTATCACAAAGGGGAAAAAAAGAAAAGGTACTATACTTACAAAAATAATTATAGCAGTTCTTTAGCAAAGAATTAAAAATTGAGGGAAAACCTATCAATTGAGGAATGACAAGACAATTTGTGGTATATATTTGTGATGAAGTACTATTGTATTATAAGAAATAATGAGTAGAATGCTCTCGGAAAAAACCTGAAAAGACTTATATGAACTAATGCAAGGTGAAATGAGCAGAACTATGAGAACATTACGCATGGAAACAACAATATTCCATTATGTTCAACTGTGAATGACTTAGATATTCTCAACAATATAATGATCCAGGACAATCCTAAAGGACTAATGATGAAAAATGCTATCTGACTCCAGAGAACGAACTGATGGAGTCTGAATGCAGATTGAAGTAAACTTTTGTTAACTCTATTTTTTCTTGGATTTCTCTTTATTCCCTCCCTCCCTTTCTCCTTCCCTCCCTTCCTCCCTCCATCCCTTCCTTTCTTCCTTCTTTCCTTCCTTCCTTCTTTCCTTCCTTCCTTCTTTCCTTCTTCCTTCCTTTTTTCCTTCCTTCCTTCCTTTTTTGGTCTAGGTTTTCTTTACAATATAATTAATATGGAAATATGTTTAGCCTGACTGCATATGTATAACTTATATCAAAGTCAGGGAGGATCAGGGGGAGGAAAGAGAGAGAGCATTTGGAACTCAAATTATTTTTAAATGAATGTAATTATTTTGGATGTCATTCAAAAAAAAAATACTAAAAAAGTGTAAGGCCCTTAAGGGATTAATTCACAATTTTTCTGAAACGGCTGAAGATGCCAAAGAGGTAGAAAATATGTCAGGCCTTATTCATATAGAACCAGCTGATCTAGAAAACCTAAACAACTATCAAAATATCTGTTTACTTTTCTATCTACATAAAATTTTAATTTGAATAATTTACATGTGCATGAAGAGCATTCACACTGAGGGTATTAGTAGAGAACAGGCAATCTTCTTCAAGTCATATTCCATGGACTAGATTGTCTTTTACCCCACATTTCTTCCTTAGGAAATTATATTAATAATTGCAAATTTGTCCTCAGAAAAATAGATCCATTATTTTCATATGGTGTTGATGGTGTTGAATAACATATGGTCAGATGGTGTTGAATAAATGCAGATCATGGGATACTGCAAGGCAAGAAAAATTAAAAATGAATATCAGAGGCCAAAGAAAAGACCCATTTATGGCCAATTTAAATAAACTTCAGCATAAAACAAGTAATTAATTTTGAAGGAGACATGATAAAAAAAATAAATAAATAAAATGGTCTGGTTACCTGGTGAGAGTGATGTTCTCACATCCTTGCAATGTCAGGAGCCATCAAGGAAGGGTTCGGCAAGTTGGGTGTAGCCTGTATGACAAATATATGGGAATAAATGCCAGAAGAGTCACACTGATTGGATCAGCATGATTGTGTGTGATCGTCATTGTCACAGTAAGTATCCAAGTAGAAAATCCATTTGAGTACCTGACAACTCAGTTAACCAAGTAGCTGTGTACTCTAGACAAGATTAAACAACCCTACCATCACTGATTCTTTTTGTTTAAATTTTGCAGATCATCTAATTTTATTTTGATGTACCTGTTACACTGTACCAATGCTAATATTGTATTTAAATGTTTCAGAAATAATTTAAAATATTTTCAAGAATGAGCTAAATATCTCTTCCTCCATATTTAATATCAAAAGTCTTAATGATAAAACCTTATATACTCTTTTATCTTCATAAAGCATTTTCACATTCATTACTCACTTGTTCTCCACAAATCTCAGAGGCAGGTGATGAAAGTATTATCATGTTATAGTAGAGAGAGAAAGAGAGAGAAAGAGGGAGAGAGAGAGAGAAAAAAGAGAGAGAGAGAGAGAGAAAGAGAGAAATTAAATCATTATATCCTGTCACATAAGAGAACCTGGATTCAAACTCATACCATACTGCCCTTTTGATATAATAAAGGCATAAGAAGATCATCACCACTATCAACTTCCTTTCTTAATCACAACTTTGTAAATCTTCTCTGTCTCCTAATATTCTTTATTCTATTCTCAAAATGAATCCATTGGAAAATATTTCATATTGTTCCTTTGTGTTCTCTATTGGTACTAAGAAATATTAAAACAGTATCTTATTTAATTATAGCAAATTGTAAGTTGAATCATTTTATTATAGCTTTTACTTTAACTGTACTTAAAGTCCCTTAGAGAAAGAAACTCTGTACGTCAGTATTAGTAACACATTTCAGTATTCCTGAAAATGAAATTGAAACTAAATTAGTTCTTATAACATTATTTCTGCCAATTACTTCAAAAGTGAAATGATTTTCAACATAAACTTTCTTTTATACGTGTAGTCATTTAAAATAAATTTCTGAATTCGCCATGTTCCAAAAAAAAAAAAAAAAGCGAAAAAGGAAAGGAAAGAATATTTTTCAATGAATACTCGGTCCATCAATTCTCTATAAGCAGGTGCCCAGTATTTTTCCTTATGAGTTCTTTGGAATTACAGCCGGCTATTGTGTCTGTCAGACTTACTAAATCTTTCATGGTCTCATATCTTTACAAGATTGTTGCCACTATATACATCATTTTCCTGGTGCTGTTTATTCCAATTTGTAGGAGTTCATATGTGAATTCCCAGGTGTTTTGGAAGCTATCACTGGCATAATTCCTTACAGCGAAATAGTATTCCATCACATTCTTATACCATAATTTCCACCATTCCCCAGTTGACTGGTACCTCTTTGGTTTCTAATCATATTCGTCTAGATCATAGGCTGGTAGAGCAGCAAGTTGGTGAAGGGAACATCTTTGGGTATTTATAGTTAACATTTTTAGCATTAAATCATTCTGTGCTTGTTTTTATTTTAGGTAATATTATTTCTTACTATATCACTAGGTTAAGAGTAAAGTCCACAAAAGGGAAGGGGAAAGGCAAAAAGACCTGGTAGGAGGTATTTGCTACCACTGACCTTGAATCCTAAACTCCATCTCCCTCCAATTTTTGGAAAAATGATTTGTGAGTGGAAAATGAAAGAAGCAGATGACTGGAAACTAAGCAAAGAGGAAGAAGACATAGAGACTGGAGAGGGAGAAGTGATTACAAATTGGAGGAATGAAAACATTAATTACAATGGCTTATACCACACTTGTAGTGTTATGAAGCATTTTATAAATATCTCATTTAATCCTTGCAAGAACCTTTGGGATATAAGTGCCATTATTGTAACCATTTTATAGATTAGGCAATTGAAGCAACTAAAGTTAGGTGACTTGCCCATGATCACACACCTAGGAAGTATCTGAGGCTGCATGAGGCTACCTTTGAGCTCCGATCTTCCTTGGAGCTTCTGGTCTTCAAGTCTCCCTCTGGTCGATCATTCTACTGACTGTGCCACCTAGCTGCCTTAAAAAGTCCAGTGATTCAGCAACTTCAGAATGTCTGTCCTGAGCCTGTGATCCAATCAGAACATGCCGTGGTGACCTAAGGAAACTGAAGCTCCAGTTCAGTAAGAATGGACCAAAGAACAGCACTGAGCAACCTAGTGTCCCCCTCCACCTCCAAGAAAAGATGTTTATCCCTTTTATCTGGAAGTTTATTTGTTTTTAATATAATATTTTCAACCAAGATTTTTGTTTGTTTATTATAAAACAGTATTGATCTGTTAAAATGCTAAATAGTGTGTGCATTTTATTTAAAGCTTACAAATGAAGTTTGATGCTTGCACCTTGTAGGACCAACCAAACATGAGATCGTGAACAAATGAAGAATTGTCTGCCAGATGGTGATTGAAAGCATTCATATGTTTATTGCACGCATGTTAAGCAAATCCCAATTAAGAACCTGAGGATTAGGGTTTATATTCTGTAGCTGAAGCACTTACATCATCCTTTCTCATGGGAAACTTCACATAGTTTGTTACATGAAACACCTAACTTGCAACTTTGCAGGAGGCTACTCCTGTGGGACACTTTCCTGCTTTCTTATCTCATGCATCACTACTTTATCTATATTGCTCAAGTGGCCAGGGTTCCAGGAATGGCCAGAATGTTCCAAGACTCCCTTGCATAGAGAGAGGAAGAATGGAAGGTGGTAAGTCAACATTCTGAGATAATGGGCCCAGGCAGATGAAAACAAGGCTCAAGGGGGTCCCTGGCCTAGATTTGGGGCCATGGCAGACCTTTCAGAGCTAACCCTCAACATAGCCCCCTTACATCACCTCCTCTTTGTTTAGCAAGAAACTTAAGGCTATGGATTTCTGTGCCTATCACCATTACCCATGACCTCATCAAGTAGGTGAGGCAAAGCAGAATAAGACATGCTACCACCAAAATACTTAGCCAAGAGAACAGGTAGAGAAGCATCCAGGGTATATTTTTGAAAGGATTGACAAGGTCCAAATTCTGTAAAATTTCGTTGGCCAATTTATTAGGGTTGGCCCCAGGAATATAGCTATGGTGAAAACAATTTGCTACATTGGTCAGTACAGCCAAATCTGCTGTAAGAGTACTGTTGTTCCACATTCCTCCTAGGTGATTGCTGACCCATATGCATTCTACTGAAGAGGAATTATAGGGGATTAGGGTTACACAAATATAAATATAGTGATAGTCACACTGCAATTTCGTGTGAAATTCTACTTCTTTTACTTCATCTCTGATAAATTCTACAGCCTGTCTGTGTGCATTAAGCTTAGTTTGAAAATCTCTGTCACATTTCAGGCCGTTTCCTCTACAAACTGTGCTATAGGTTACCACGTTACCTAAATACAAATACTAATTGTTCTAATTCACTGATCTTATCCAAAAGATTGATCTTAGAAAAAAGATCCCTATCTATATTCTGTCATGTCATAAATTGTTTGTAATTCATTAACATATTGTGAAGCTTTTGAATTTTTCCTATTTGAGAAATTGCAGGCATGGTGATTGAAACGATCAATAATACTAGGGCAGTGGGTCTAGTAACAAGAAGTCTGACAAGAAGTCATATAAACCTCCCTCCCTTTTTTTTAAGAAATCAGAAATTTTATGTAATGGAGTTAAAATTAGTTGGAAAAAGCAAATGAAGGTTGTTCAACAATTACTATCAGATATACATTGAGTAAGAGCACAATTAATGCACATAATAAACCATGCAAAGGAGTCATAGATAGATATATGTATCCATAATTACATGGGGTTTTTTTTAAAGCCAACCTAACATTCTTTGCCAATTCAGTCACGAAGGGAGAAAGTACATTTCACTTAGTAAAGAAATAGAAGACATGGTTTCTGAAATTAGAAGGGAAGCTAATGGCAGTTAGTCCTGTGATTAAAAGTCCCTTTTCTAGCCAGAGAATCAGATACTGCTTAAAGTGCAGGTTCCCCCAAAGTCTTAAACAAAAGAGGGTGGTTCTACAAACAGTACAATGACATCATAACCACTAACACATTGTTTCAAAGTACAGTTAAAGCAACTTATATTCCAAAAAATGTAGTATTGACTTATATCAGCTGTAAATGATTTAAATTAGTAGAAGTAAGGAAGGCTTGATGGGGTCAAATACATGTAGTTATAGGTTATATATGAAACAATTGACGTGGTAGGGGTTTGTGTCTCAGGACTTAACTCAAGATATTACCAGTTCGGTTTGTATTAAAATCAGAGTGATCATAGCAAGAAACACAAATCCTAGGGTAACAGGCTTCAGTTCTTTGCCTTGATATAATAAATGTTCTATCTGCCCCACATGGGCCCAGCTTTTTGTGAAGTAGGTGCATTATGAGACCTCTTCTTCTTTATTCCCATGTTCTGTCTCCACGATTTCTTCTGCTGCTGGAGCTCTTTCATCTTCTGGGTAAATTGGAGTATACACCCTGACATTTCTGTTCTGGAACCCTCAGTGGTCATTCAGCAGCTTCTGGAAAAATGTAAGCACAGACTCGCCCCCACATTGGTAAAGGATCAGGCCCTTCCCATATCTTTGTCTGGATAACCTTCATTTGGGAAATATGCACCTTTTCACATTGTTTTACTGACAGTGTATACTCATTTTTAACAATGCAAAAAAAAATTGGGATTTATAAAGCAGTAGTTAAGTGCCTTTATGGCATATTGGACCAAATCCCACCCCTCTTTTATTTTGTAAATAGGTTTTAATATCTTTATTCTCTCTGTTAAAATTATAAGAGTTACCCTTGTAATTAATTTTATTTGAAAACGATCACAGAAAGATTGAAATAATTTGCTAGTGTAGGCAGGGGCATTATAATTTGTCAATTGTTTTGGAATATCCATTGAAGCAAAAGATCCTAACATATGGTTAATTAGATTTTTTTTTTTGTTCCTATGGAATTGTTTACATAGAGTATGTGTATTTTTATAAAAATAAGAGGGAGATAATATAGCTCTATTATGGGTTTTATATACATACATTCATACATATATACACACACACATTTATGTATATATAGATATATACATACATACATATATATATATATATATATATATATATATATATATGTTGTGACCTCTATCTTATGAGAGTTCATAATCTTTAAAAAAGGTTAAAAAAGATCTGTATTCTGTGTATCATTAAGCTTAGCAATATCAATATGTTGGCACACATACACAGAATATTTTCTATCTGACACAATTTTAAATGGAAAAGAAGAAAAATCATTTAATAATAATATGATAGTTGAAAATGTTGCATTATGAGCAGAAGTAAAGTGAGTATTAATAACTTTATAATTAGAATCAATGTAGTAGGCTATATTTTTAGTTTTAAGGTTTATAAATGATCATCAAACTTTCATGAAAAAAATTAGTTGAAAACTTATAACATGATAGCCCTGTTTCTTTTACCTAAAGCCAAAAGAAACTTTCAGCTTTGAGATGTAATAAAAACTAAGTTGGTGTAAAATGCCCTTAAGTAACATATATTCTGAAAGTATTATTATCAAACTAAATTTCTAATTAATTGCAGAATATCTTAGATATCACAAAGGTTTTTTTAGAAGATATAGTAATTGAATCTCATATTGGTAATAGTTAAGAAGCTTATTACAGTACCTTTAAAAGATATTTGTTTTAGAATCCATTTAGACAATGAGAATCTCTTAAGGTAACCCTTAAGTAGTTTGTATAAGTTTCTGACCATGTTCTAATCCTTGATGAAAAATAATATTAGATTTCTCAGTAGGCTAACAGAAAAGAATTCATCAGACTACTTGCTTTGATTATAAAAATTTTGTATAGAAGGAAAAAAGTAGGAATATGTGAATTAAATATGCTTTTTATCTTAAACAACAATTTTCACCATTGTCAGCTTATAGCCAATTACAGTTAATTTCATTCTCATGGAATGGTAATAAACAATAAAGATTTACTAGGTTTCTCCTACATAAAAAAATTTCATTTAACATTTTTTTTCTTTTCTTAAATTTATACTTGTGCTTGTGTAAAAGCCAATTGTTAGAAATCCTTTTTACTCTTGTGCAACTTCTTAGAATGTTAGGTCCATTATTTAGGAACTACATAACTAAAACAAGTTCCTTTCCCAGGCTGATGACCTTGTCTAAAGCGATGGTTTCTAGGGTCCTTGGCAGTTTTATAAAATAAGTTCATAGGGATTCTAGGGAGGGGCTGATGGTGATGCCCCTGCTTTGCCAAACTCTCAGACATGGAGGAGAAATGTTCTGAATGGGTAGAATTAATCCAAATAAAGTTTTCACCCAGTCTCCTCCTTTCCACATACAGTAAGCCATTAACAATTTTAAGTTTTAGCATTAAAACAATAAAATAGCATAGTTAGCAATTTCCATAACAGAAAACCAAATTGTTTTAGCTGTAACCTCCTCTTTAATTACTGGTAAAGGTTCAAATATCTGGTTTCCTATATGGTGTATATAAACATTATAAGATGTAAGTGACATAACTATTTTTACACAAATTCTTTATTCTATCTTTTAGTTAGTTTCAACAAAATTAAGATAAAAATTTGCTTTATCTAACACTATTTCTGGCTTACAATGATCCTTCAATTTTTAAATGAGAGAATTTTTACTACAGTTTAGGAAGACCATAATAACATAATGATATTATGACATTAATTGAATTTCCAAATCATCACTTACAATAATTATTGATAGAAAATTGGGCTTATCAAGTGCAGAGATTTTTCTCCTCTCCTCACAGATGCAGAGTCTGATTGTGGATGTAAGGGTTAAAAAGGAGAGGTTCATCTGCTCACCTAGAAGTGAGGGCTTCAGGGAGCCACAGGGCTGTTGCTAGTGGGGCCCTTGATATAATTTGTATGCTTCCTCCCTTTTGCCAAATTGAGGAGGGTAACTCAAATTCCCTATTATTCTTCAGCACTCTGCTTTTTTAATCTGATCTGGAATGAGAAACTTTAATAAGTTTTTGTAAAAATTTTTCAGCTAATTTAACTTTTACTCCAGTAAACTGTATTTATGTGTCCACTTGTAAAAAACTTCTTTGGAAGTGAGAGCTTTGAATTTGCCAGTAAAAAGTGAGTTGGGACTCTGGAAAACAAAAGGTCTAGTGGTGCCTTGTCCCTTCTCCCCCGTACTGGAGAGCCCAAAGCTTCACCTCTCAAGTGTTTCTTTTTCAGATCTTTGTATTTTCCCAATTTGCCTTAGTGCCAAATAGAATAATAATTTCTGAATTATCTTAGCATCAAATTAGGAGTGACACTTTTTCACTTTCACAATTCCAAAAATAACCAGAATGAATTCAACTAACTTTTGGTTGCATTCCAATACACAAAATTCTTCTCTTTTAGGTGAGGCAGGAAATGGTTAAATGTTCCTCCATTTGTCTCTTTGATCTGAAGAGAAAAATTCTCTTTTTATTTCTTATCACTTTCTCCTCATTCAACTTGACCAGAGTTGAAATGGAGAGGAAAAGATTTTTAAACCTTTTACAAATCTTAAAACTTCTATTCACACTTTTCATGCAAATAGCTTATACCTTTCTTAAACTTTCTACTCATGCTCCTCTCTTTGCTACATGCTTAAACTTATTTCTTTCTAATTCTGACCTGATACTTCTCCTACACTTTTGCCATTACCATCATATAACCTATAATATAAAATACTTTTTCTCATTTTACCTCTCTTCCTTCCAGCCAGCTACTTGTGTTCTGGCAGGCAAGAAGGGAGAGAGGTAGTGAAAGAGATAATGGCATTCCAATGGAAGTCCAACAGTCCAGCTGCTTTTCAAACCTTACAGGGTGTTAGATTACTCACATTCACATAAAGGCACAAAAAAAAAAAAACAGATACAGAAAATGACAGGAAGAGTGCACTCACAGAAATTGTTAAAGATCATCTGCAGAAATCAGACATTTTGCTTGGTTCTCCAAAATGGTAATGGAGGCCAGGTAAGACTTACTTTGAAATTTTCTTGTTATCTGTTTCTATAGACTCAGACTGTGTGGAGACTGCTGCATCACACTTAATTGTTTGACCATCCTTGGCACTTTCGTTTCTAATGTTAAACATATCTTTAAACTATTCCATAGAAAAAGGGAAGAAATGGGGTAATTCTGGAGCCCATCCTCAATTAGTCTCTCACTCATCTGTCTCCCTACTGTCTCCTATTTTACAAAGTCTGTCATCCCCTTCTATGGAAACCAGGGACAACATATTTCTACACATGCCAAGAATACTTGTAACTGACTGCTAGGGTTAAATAATTCTCTTTTTCTTACAATTCTTTTTAAAAATCTTAGATAATAGATAATATTAGATAATATTCTTGATCTTTACTTCCACTCTCTACTTGACTCAGACTTTCGGTTTTGAGCCATGTGTGCTTCAGCTGCAAAATCAATAGTAAACCATATGAAAATTTGCAGACTGTCCTCTTAAGATTGGGCTCACTTGCTAACTTGTTACTTAAGTTCCCTACTCCCCCCACTAAGCCTGGTCACCATCCCTGCCCTAACATGGCTGGAACATGGTACCTTCCCTTTTTCTTTGAATGCTGGCCAGCTTAACTCTGCTGGGACATTGTTTATAATCCTCTCACCCCCTTTACCTTTTTCCACAATGTGGTAGTCGCTAAGGTATGTCTATGTTGATAGCTGAGGGTTTTCTGTTTCTCTGAAGTCCCAAGGGAGACTCCTCCTTCTTTCTTTCAGGTCCCTGTTCTGGAAGCCACTTGATGTCTAAACCTTGCAGCATCAACCAAATGTGACAGCATGAACAAATGAAGAATTGTGGTCCAGTAGGTGATTGAAAGTATTTGTATATTCATCGCATGCATGCTAAGCAAATCCTAATTAAGCATTTGAGGGTTAGGATTTATATACTGTAGCTGAAGAACTTACATCATACTTTTTCATGGGAAAATTCACATAGTTTGTTACATGAAGCAACTAACTTGCAACTTTGTAGGAGGCTACTCCTGTGGGACACTTCCCTGCTTTCTTATCTCATGCATCACTACTTTATCTATATTGCTCAAGTGGCCAGGGTTCCAGGAATGGCCAGAATGTTCCAAGACTCCTTTGCATGGAGAGAGGAAGAACAGAAGGTGGTGAGTTAACATTCTGAGATAATGGGCCCAGACAGGTAGAAACAAGGGTTATGGGGGTCCTTGGCCTGTATTTGTGGCCATAGCAGAGCTTTCAGATTTTTATTGAAACCAAAAATGGGATTGGGAATCTCTTGGTTAATGGCAAAATGAATTTGGGTACATGAGAATTTTGGAATATTACTGAATTAGACAAAATAATAAATATTAACTATACAGAAAAGCATGGAAAAACATATGGATTGGTGAAAAATAATGGAAGCAGAACTAAATTAATAATATACACAATATCTATTACAATGAACATGGAAAGAAGAGCAACCACAAGATAACTAGAACTGATAGCTATGTAAATATAGTGATCTAGAAGAAATAACAGAATAAACCTCCTTCCTTGCAGTGGTGGGTAACTATAAATATTAACTATTTTATATAATATTGGATCCAAATGATGATTTTGTTAGTTTTACTGAATTGCATTTTCTTTTTAATTTGTTAAAAGGAATGTCTCAGGGTGCATGGTGGTGAATATAGAGAAATGAAGTCGATGTTAAAATTAAAATTATCAACTAAAAAGAAAATGAAAAGAAAAGAAAAATTGTCATGAAGAGGAAATATGTAAAAAAATGAAGTGGGTCCCTAAACTGCATTTAATACCTTGAAGTCTTATTTCTTTACATAATGAACAATTTCTTCAAAGAAAGTGGTGGGAGGTGCTAGACATGGAAAATACCAAATAATACCATAGAATACAATTAATTATAAAAAGAAAATTAAAAAATGGAAAAATAAAATTATTAATTAGAAATTTAGAAAGGAAATGACTCATTATAGATGCACATTTATTCTTAAAATGATTATTTATATTGATACCATTGATATGTTAGATCTAAGATCAAAATTAGTACAAAAACTAGGATATATAAGAGTATGTGAGTCTACACACAGATATACACGAACATATTCATATGTGCTTACATACAATTGCATTTATATGTAAATATACACATTTGTGTATATTTCTTCTATGAAAACTTCCTTTAGGAATGTCGATTTATAGTACCTCTGAAAATTGTAATCCTAGAGAAGCCTGAAGCACTGAGGGGTTGTCACATTCCTAGGGTTAGATAATAAGTATTTTTCAGAGGCAAGACTTGAAGCCAGTCTTCTAGGCACCAATTCTAGGTTTCTAACTCTAATAGTAGTATTGCATGAAAATAAAATATAGCATAGAATTAAAACAACTCAAATAACCTATGTAAGTAATATGTGGATGTTTCAAAACAGAAAATACATAAAGCAATTAAAATCAATGAAGATTAAAAGTATTTCTTAAAGAAGTTTAACCCATATAATAAATCAATTATTAGTCATCAATAATGTCTGGAAACCACTTAATCTAGCAAGCATTTGACCTTCTTACAAATAGAGGGGTGTGTCCAAAAGGGCGAATGTGATTTAGATTACAAACTTGTTTTTGAAAAATCTTACAGCACAAGATAATGGAAGATTATGAGCAGCATTGATTCATAAAATATCGAGAAATAGTGGAGGGAGAAACCAGTTTAAAGAAATCTTGATGAGTGGTAATACTAATCAAAGCTTTCCAAAGATACTTGATGATGCAACAGCAAGAAGGGTAACAAAGGGATGAAAAGTGTGAAAGATCTGCAAAGATTAAAATAAATTTAATTCACCATCCAGGACAAGGGAGTCAACACATTTGGACTGACATATCCATCTCAGATGTACTAGATGAGGAGAGTGCTAAAGAAAATCAAAATAGAAAGAGAAGATGAACTAAACCAAGTATATATAGGAGAAGTCTATGCTATAGCTGACATTACATGAGAGCACCAAGGTAAATGGAAGAGGGGAGAATGAATATCATAGAAATGAAGCTAAAAAAAAAAAAACCTCATAAAAATATCACCAAAAAGGGAATTTAAAAAAACCTCAGCTCTTATTATCTTTTTTAAAAATTACATC
>JAQQSV010003341.1:0-15891 GCA_028646515.1 Pseudochirops corinnae | reverse complement strand
AGGACACAACTCTTTGTTTTCTTTAAGCTACGGATTCCAGTACACAGTTGCTAGTAAAAGAATAATAATTTACAAATTATCTAGTTTTATGGTTAAAATTGTAAAAGAAAGATGAATAAACTGGATAATGGGTTGGAGAGATTAGGAAAGATAAGGAGGTTTGGGGCCAAATGGAGGTGATCCAAGCTCCTCCTCTTTCTAGATAGTTGCTCTCGATACCTTTCTATCACTTTTAGATAATTTCAGTATGTTGGAAGAGAGAGGAAATAACAGAGGGAGAAAAATTTGTAACCTGAGTTTAAAATGAATAGCTTGATCAAATTTTAGATGGCTCTATATGAAGGATACCAGTTTATATTCATTAGCTGTGTAAGACTTTTGGGGAATGCAATAAACTATTGTTTTAAGCTTTGATTACAGGGATAGTTGTCATAAAAACCTATCGTGGAACGGCAGGGGCTACAGACTAAAGGTGGATGTCTGTGCCTGGGAAAGGTTTTGAAGACAACCTTGGATGCTGCCCAGGTAGGATCTCTTAACTATTTTCCAATTGTGTTTTTTCCTTTCTGAAAAGGAAAATTCCTCATCTCATAACCCCTAATCCCTGCTTTCAGCACCTACTGCCTACACGATTACCGATCAGAGATGACTCATGCCTGGAATCAAACAGAGCTAACGGAGTCCATTCCTTCTCTTAAGCTATATGCATTGCCTCTCTTTTCTTATATACTAAATTTATAAAGAAGTCATATTCATGGCCAAATAAATAAATATAACATAGAGATATAACCTCAAAAGGAGGAAATGATTAGACCAAGTAATAACACAATAGCAAATTTTGAGGAAAGCAACAGGATCGGACTGATTCCTCTAAGAACTACACACAGATGCACAACATTGGCTTCCAAAATTTTTCTCTTTTGGAAATTAAAACTTTAAGCACGTTTGGGAATAAGATCTCAAGTTTGGATTTTTGCACAAAAGTTGTAGAAGAGAGTAGAAAAAGTGAAATTATTTTTGCTTATTAAAGTATGTTATAATTTTAAAATGCAGATAAACTCATGTTGTAGATAGGCCCTCACATATTAAAGGATTTCTATTATCAGGTACAGGGCTTAAGTAGACAAAGTTAACAAATAATAAATTAAAGATCTGTGAAGCTTCAAAAATGTGGGACACATCTGAAGTGATTGGACTAATTTATATTAAGGCAGAATTACCTGGGAATCTCAGATCGAAACCAGAAAAGCAGGCATCCCCTTTTGAAATGTATAACTATATAAGGCATCTGGGATTCGAAAAGATGCTGTTTAAATAAATATTGGGAATAAGTCAACGGAATACAAGGAATTTGATGTTCATTAACATTGGTAGTAATGATTCTGTTGGTTTGTATGGTTTATGTGTAAGTTTTTTTGATTATCTTAGTGACATGTACTCTCCCTTCCCAAAACTAGCATATTGTGAGCCACCTAAGTAGTTTAACCTATACCTGACTTTATGCAATTATGCAATTTTGTAAACTCTAAGGAAGACTTTATTGTATTGTTTAAGCCTAGCCCTGTGTGGCTAGAAAATTGAACCATTTGTTACACTGTTTGAACCTAGCCTTGCAAGGCTGGGAACCTGAACCATTTCTATGTGCCTCTAGTTTCAAATGATGTTTCTGGGAGCCCCCGTCAGATCTGACTGCTCCAGCTTGTAGATATGGACTCTAGGCATCTAAAGATTACCCCTGCTCCTGAGTGGACATCTGAGGAAAGGGACCTGAAAAAGAAGACATCAGATGCAGAAAGCTTTCCCAAGAGTCCACATCATGGTCTGCACAAGAATCGCTCCCTCCCTGGCAACCCTTACATATCCAAGACTAGTTATTGATATCTTTGTGCTGCATTCCCATTGTGCTCCATACCTTGATCCCCTTGCAGCCTGTACCTCTTGATTCTTTGCCCCCCCATTTCAGGATGTCATTGGTAAAAACCTGAATTGACCTAGATAAGGATTTGGGGAAACCCCCAAGAAGATTTTTTCATACCTTCATGGGTCTGCAAATGAAATCTTAATACATTTCTTCTTCACCAAAACAGGGGAAATAATGATCATTAAATATCATATTTTGGCTACAGTCTGAAATAAACTGCTTTGATTTGCTTTAAAAAAAGAAATGCCTTTTCCTATGTTGGCAACTTCCGAAACAAGATATGGCTGGAGGTGTGATTCCCCTTATCTTGGGACATACTCCATATAGGAGGAAAACAGACATCCTGAGACCATAAATTAGAAATGGACCCTGTTCTATTTGCCGTCAATTTACATTTTACAACCAAGCAACTTCTTCTCTCACATGTGAATGGTAACAAATGGAGATCATAAATTTGTGTGACATGGTCAACCTGAATTGGGATGGTTCCATGTAAGTCTTCTGCTGTCTGTTCATGAGTCAGGACTCAGCTCCTGACTCCTTGTACAAGTTCTTGAGCTGAAGGGAGTAAGAAATAAATGCTGAAACTGTATATTACTATTTGTTTGTCTCCTTTAAACAAACTTTGGAAAAGGGTTGATAAAAGATACGTATGAATACATATAGTTGGACGACATATATGGATATATAGATGTAGCTGGACTTAGCAGTCAGAAACACCTAAATGCAAATTCTTCTTCAGACACTTGCTGCTGGCCCTCAAATCTTGGGCAAGTCAAAATCAACCGACCTGTCTCTGTAAAATGGAGGGAACAGGACCTACCCTTAAGCATTTTTGCAATGATCCAATGACACACACAATGTCTAGAAATCATTGAGCCTAGTAACTACCACATAAGAGACACTACAGAAACACTAATTATTGTTGTTTTGCTGTTGTTCTTATTATTTTCAAATTAACTTGATGCAGAATCAATTCAAAGACAGCATTTGTAAGGTATTGACACAAATACCTGCACACCTTTCTGTAGAGAAAAGACTAAGTCAGAATTAACTTGATATATAACATTATGTTAAACACCTTCCATGTTGTAACTTATTTGATTAAAAATATTATTTGCATTTCACAAAAGTTGCAAAATAAAGAAATTTTCATTGAAGACCCACAGGAATATGAGGTTTAATTGGATTAGAAAAAATTCTTCCAGAAAGCCCAATATTAAATTTTCATAATTTAAACTAGGAAAAAATTTTATATTTTACATGTTTACAATAGAGAGAAAGTACTATTTTGGAACTTTGGGGGCAAAAGTTTTCTCAGTAATTCTCATGAGTACTTAATGCATAAATTTAAGAGACTATTAGGAGTAGTAGAATAATAGAGTGATTCCAATGTACAGTCAAATACCAGTCAAATCCAAGCCAAATGATTAAACATCACAGTTAACAAGTCTATTTTCCAACCATTAACTCCAGAGGTCAAAGTTGCTCAGTTCAATGAAAATCTAAAACATTTATTAGGGAAAAAAGGCAGAGGTATGAACTTCTACACAATCAGTCAAACTATGACCTGGAGCTGCCCAGATCATGAGGCTCTTGTTGCAAAATTCAGACTCAAATTGAAGAAAACAGAGGAAACCATCAGAACCTACAGATATGACATTACTTATGGATAACATTTGGAAGTGATGCACAGATTCAGGGGATTAGATCTCATAGGCAGACTGGCTGAAGAACTAGGGACAGAGGTTCTTAATATTGTACAGGAGGCAGCAACTAAATATATCCCAAAGAAAAAGAAGAGCAAGAAAGCAAAATGGCTGTCTGATGAGGCCTTACAAATAGCTGAGGAAAGGAAGAAAGGGAGAAGATAAACACAAGTGAATAGGGTTTTCTTAAATGACCAAAGCAAAGACAAAGAAGGAAATAACTGACTGGGAAAACTGAGAGATCTTTTGAAGAAAATCTGAGCTATCAAAGGAGTATTTCCTGCAAAATTGGGCATGAAGACTTCTGGAGCCAAGATGGTAAGGTGAGGCAATAACCTGGCCTGAGCTCTTACAAATTCTTTTCCAAATAACTTTACAATAATGGCTCAGAACCAGTGTCTGAGCACTTAAACAGATTACCAGCCTAGGATAGCTTGGAGGATGAGCAGGAAACACGTGGGAGAAGTGGGAGAACAGTAGGAGAAGAGTACAGTTAAGAAAGCTATAGGCAGGCTTCACCCTAGGTGGCCATGGAATATTTTAGGGGAGTCATGAGAAAGCTCATGACATTGGAGGAAAGTTCAATCCATTTTTAGGGCTTCATAAAGTGTATGAAATATGCAATGTCTAGTGAGGTCAGTGCTGCAGGGAGAGGCCATCCCTCAATAATTAGATTGCTAAGTTTTATCTCCAGGAAATTTCTCCAATTTACACACATGTATGAGCTCCAGGTGAAGGCCTTCCCACAATTAATGGTTTTATAAGATTTCTCCCCAGGGCAAATATTATGGTATCTACCTCTTCCAAGAAGAGTCAGGTCCTCATTGAACATATTCATAAGCCTTATTTCCACTATGAATCCTTGATGTAAAGGAAGAAATGATCTCTGGCTGCCGACCTTCCCAAATGAGTCCTGAGAGGGCTTGTTCAGAAGATAAAATTTCTGATGTCTAATAGGGCTACAATGCATCTGAATGTATTGCTGCATGTATGACACCATTATGGTTTCTATATCCAGTGAATTCATAGGAAATAAGGTATGAGTTTGGTCTGAATACTTTTCATATTGATTATATTAATGAGGTATGTCCTCTAGAACAGATTCCCTGATGAGAGAAAAATTATTATTTATCTTATGTAAATAACAAACTATTGAATAACGATTAAATTTTTCCCCCTATCTATTTGAATTCAGAAATTGACCCCTAAGAAAATTAAGAGACCAATTTCCCTAATGAACATATAGAAAAATTTTAAATAAAATATTCGCAAAAAGATTACAGCAACTTATCACAAGAATAACACATTTTGAACAGGTAGGATTTATACAAGGAATGCAGGGATGGTTCAATATAGGAAAAATATAAGCATAATTGATGATATCAATAAGAAAACTAAGAAAAACCTTATGATTACCTCAATTGACGCACAAAAAGCTTTTGACAAAATACAACACCTACTGCTATTAAAAAACATTACAAGGACCAGCTAGGTAGTGAAGTGAATAGAGCACCAGCCATGGAGTGAGGAGGACCTGAGTTAAATCTGATCTTAGACAAGTAACACTGGCCATGTGACTTTTGGAAAGGCACTTAACCCCAATGGCCCTGCCTTCCCCCATCGAAAAAGGAAAAAAAAAATTACACTGGGGTAGCTAAGTGGCACAATGAAGTGATCACTGGCCTTAGAGTGAGGAAAGACGATCTGAATTCCAATCCAACCTCAGACACTTGACAGTTACTAGCTGTGTGACCTTGAGAAAGTCACAACACCAACTGACTTGCTAAAAAAAAAAAGGCAAAACTCTAAAAGAGCATAGGAGTAAGTGCAGCCTTCCTTAAAATGATATAGAAATATTCACTTTGGCAACAAGAAAAAGAAGAAGGAATTAGAATAGGCAAAGAAGAAACTAAGTTAACGCTCTTTGCAGATGATATGATATACTTTGAATATAGTAGAGAATCAAGTAAAAAACTACTTAAAATAATATACAATTTTAGCAAAGTAGCAGAATATAAAAAACCCACAAATCATCAGCACTTCTATATATTACTAACAAAGACCAACAGCAAGAGACAGAAAGACAAACTCCTCTTCAAGTCACTGTAGACATTAAAAAATATTTGGGAGTCCACCTACCAAAACAAAACCAAAACAAAACAAAACCAGGAACTACATGATCATAATTACAAATCACTTTTCACAAAAATGAAGTCAGATCTTAGTAATTGGAAAAACAGCAGCTGCTTGTGGGTTGGCTTAGCTAAAATAACAATTACAATTCTACTTATTTTACTTATTCCACTACACACCAATAAAACTACCAAAAAATTAACTTATAGAGCTACAAAAAAAGTTATCAAAATTCATCCAGAAGAAGAAAACGCCCAGAATATCAAGGGAATTAATGAAAAGAAATACTAGGGAAGGTGACCTAACCATACAAGACCTTAAATTGTTTTATGAAGCAGCAATCATCAAAACTACTTGGTAGTCACTGTGGAATAGAGGAGAAACACATTACATACAAAAGACATAGTAGTCAATGATAATAGCTATTTACTGTTTGACAAAACTCAAAGACTCCACCTTCAGGGATAGGAAATCACTGACTAAAAAGTGCTAGGAAAACTCGAAAATAATATGGGAGAAGCTAGGCATAAACCAAGGTCTGAGATCACATACCAGGATAAATTCTAAATGGGTACATGATCTAGATATAAAGGCTGACACTATAAACAAATTAGGGGAGCAAAGAAGAATTTATCTGTCAGATTTATGGAGAAAGGATGAATTTATAACCAAACAAACATAGAGAACATTATCAAATGAAAAACAGATAATTTTCATTCTAAAAAATCTTAAAAGTTCTTGGACAAAGCCAATGCAACAAAGATTAGGAGGGAAACAAAAAACTAGAAAACAATTTTTACAACTAGTATCTCTGGTAAACACCTCATTTCTAAAATATGTAGAACTGAATCAAATTTCCAAGAATACAAGTCATTCCCCAATTGATAAATGGTCAAAGGATATTAACAAGCAGTTTTCAGAGGAAGAAATTAAGGCTATCTATACTCATGGAAAAAAATGATCTAAGAAACTATTGATTAGAGAAGTGTAAATAAAAATAGCTCTGGGGTACCATATGATACCAGATTTGCTAACAAGGCAAAACAGAAAATGATACATGTTGGAGAAGATGTGGCAAAGTTGCAATATGAGTTCAATGTGGGTGGAGTTCTGAGCTAATCCAACTATTCTGGAGAACAATTTGGAACTCTATCAAAAGGGCTACAAAACTGTGCATTCTCTTGGACCCAGCAATACCACTTCTAGGTCTGTAACCCAAAGAGATCACAAAAATTTGGAAAAGGACCCACACACAAAAATATTGATATCAGCTTGTTATGGAGACCAAGAAATAGAAATCTAAGGGATGCCCATCAATTGGGGAATGGCTAAAGAAGTTGTTTTTAGATGAATATGATAGAATATTATGATATAAGAAATAAATAGGCAGACTTCAGAGAAAACTAGAAAGACTTCAATGAACTAATGCTGAGTGAGGGGAGGAGAAACAAGAGAACGTTGTACACTGTAACAGCCAGTGTATGAGGACTGATTTTGATAGACTTAGCTCTTCTCATCAATGCAAACACCTAAAACAATTCCAAAGGACATATCATGGAAAATGCCCTCCATATCCAGAGAAAGAAACACAGTGTCAGAATGCAGGGCAAAGTGGACTATTTTTTTTTTTTGTTTCATTTTATTTTATTTTTTTTTCCTTCTTATGGTTTTTCCTATTTTACAATTCTTCTATGCAACATGACTCATGAGAAATTGTATTTAATAGGAATGTATGTATAGAGCCTATATCAGATTGCTAGCCATCTCGGGGGAGAGGGAGGAAATTTAAAACTTTGGGAAGTGAATGTTGAAAACTAAAAATAAATAAATGGGGGTAGAGGAGAGAAAGGGCGAAGCCCTGTAGGTGATTCAGGCAGTCTTTGAAGGGAAGGGCGGATGATGAGATGAAATCTTGGACAAGAATTAGACAACTTGGAGAGTTTAGATCTGACCGAAAAGTAAAGGGTGAAGAAGAATTCTGGCCCACGTATTTTAGTCAGGTCTGAGGGGAAGTAGATCCCCCTTCATCTAGATTGCCCCCAGAAAATGGTGATGTGGATAGAGATAAGTCTCTTTGTCCAAAACTGAGTAAGAAGTCATATCCTCTAGTCTCTTATTAGAACAAGTCCACCTCTCATTATAATATTCATTGTCATTAATTTTTAACCAAGCAGGGTTGAGTTATACCTGTTGGTAACACCTTAATTAAGGGTATATAACTGTTGAGAGGCCACCATGATTCATCTTTGGTTTACAAGAGATAGCTGAATGACTGTTCTTTTATTAATTATTTAATAGCCATAATTTTATTACCCAGAAATTATGTTTCTTGGATTTTGTTTTCAACAGATTTTTATAGTTAGGTGAAAGTGTACATAAGAGGGTTTATCACACTAGGTTTCTTTCCAGTGTGGATTCTCTCATTTGCAGCAAGACTGCAGCTTCCTGTAAAAGACTTTTCCATATTTATCACACTGATAAGATGTGGATTTCTGATGTTGAGCAAGATCAAAGGTCCATCTAAAAGTCTTTCCACATTGATTACAATTATAAGGTTCTTCTCCAGTGTGGATTCCCTAATGTACAGCAAGATAAGAGGTCATTCTAAAAGCCTTTCTATATTGATTACATTTCTTTCTTTCCAGTGTGGATTCTCTGATGTACACCAAGAAATAGGGTAATTCTAAAAGCTTTTTCACAATTATTACATTTATAAGGTTTCTCTCCAGTAAGTATACTCTGATGTACAGCAAGGTGGGATTTGAGTCTAAAACCTTTCCACATTAATTACATTTATAAGGTTTTTCTGCAGTGTGTATTCTCTGATGTACAGAAAGATTAGGATTACTTCTAAAAGCCTTTCCACATTGATTACAGTTATAGAGTTTCTCTCCAGTGCGGGTTCTCTGACGTACAACAAGGTGGGAGGTTAGTCCGAAAGCCTTTCCACATTGATTACATCTATAAGATTTCTCTCCAGTATGTATTCTCTGATGTTTAGCAAGATCAAAGTTCCTTCTAAAAGCCTTTCCACATTGACTGCATTTATAAGGTTTCTCTCCAGTGTGGGTTCTCTGATGAACATTTAGCTGGGAGCGCTGTCTGAAAGTCTTACCACACTGATCACATTTATAAGGTTTCTCCCCAGTGTGGGTTCTCTGATGTATAGCAAGCTCAGAGGGCGTTATAAAAGCCTTTCCACATTGACTACATTTATAAGGTTTCTCTCCAGTGTGGGCTCTCTGATGAACATCCAGGTGGGAGCGTTGTCTGAAAGCCTTTCCACACTGAATACATTCATAAGGTTTCTCTCCAGTGTGGGTTCTCTGATGTACACCAAGCTCAGAGGTCGTTCTAAAAGCCTTTCCACATTGACTACATTTATGAGGTTTCTCTCCAGTGTGAGTTCTCTGATGTACAACAAGCTGGGAGCATCCTCTGAAAGCCTTTCCACATTCATTACACTTATAAGGCTTCTTTCCAGTATGGATTCTATGATGTACGGCAAGCTCAGAATTCGTCCTAAAAGCCTTTCCACATTGACTACATTCATAAGGTTTCTCTCCAGTGTGGGTTCTCTGATGTACAACAAACTCGGAGCATTGTCTGAAAGCCTTTCCACATTGACTACATTTATAAGGTTTCTCTCCAGTGTGGGATCTCTGATGAACATCCAGGTGGGAGTGTTGTCTGAAAGCCTTTCCACACTGATGACATTTATAAGGTTTCTCTCCAGTGTGGGTTCTCTGATGTACACCAAGCTGGGAGTGTAGTCTGAAAGCCTTTCCACATTCATTACACTTATAAGGCTTCTTTCCAGTGTGGATTCTCTGATGTACAGCAAGCTCAGAGGTCGTTCTAAAAGCCTTTCCACATTGACTACATTTATAAGGTTTCTCTCCAGTGTGGGTTCTCTGATGTACAACAAGCTGGGAGAATTGTCTGAAAGCCTTTGCACATTGACTACATTTATAAGGTTTCTCTCCAGTGTGGGCTCTCTTATGAACATCCAGGTGGGAGCTTTGTCTGAAATTCTTTCCACACTGATTACATTGATAAGGTTTCTCTCCAGTGTGGGTTCTCTGATGTACAACAAGCTGGGAGCATTGTCTGAAAGCCTTTCCACACTGAATACATTCATAAGGTTTCTCTCCTGTGTGGATTCTCTGATGTATATTAAGAATGTCCCTAGAAATGAAAGCCTTTCCCTCAAGATTACATTCATAAGGTTTCAGCCCAGTGTTGATGCTTTCCTGCTGAATAAGCCTGGGGCTTTCTGTGAAAGTATTTCTCAATTTTTCACTTTCATAAGTTTTCTCTCCACTGTGGATGCTCTCATGTACAGCAAGACTGCAGCTACAACTCCAAGCCTTCCCACACTGATAATATCCGAAAAGTTTCTTGTCACTGTGAATACCGTGATGAATAATGAAGGGTGAGTCTTTACCATATACATGACACTCAAGTGGTTTCTCTCCAGTATGAATATTTTGATGGTAAATCAGAGATGATAGTTGATTCAAGTCTTTCACAAAATGATGACAAGCATAAAGTTTCTCTCTTGTGTGGATTCTGTGAAACACAGCACAGATTTGTTGCCCAGTGAAGTCACAAGGACTATCACTCATGAAGCTTTCCTGGTGAGTTTCTTTCACAGAAATGCTTAGATTTTCAGTAGTCTCTTTCCTTTCAGGTCTAATTTCTCCTTCTGCAAGAAACAAACAAAAAACATATACAGAGACACTTGTGCATACAAATAGAATTACCATCCCTTCCCTCCATTTTGAGAAAGGAAACCGATGTATATCCTGCTTCTCCAGGCTAAGTGAACAGTCTTCAAAGTTACATGGATGGAATCAATCATTTGAAAATGCCATTAGCCATATCTGCAGGATAGCTTGGCTGACAAAGAGCTTGACACACAATCACATCAGATCTTCACAAACACCTGTGACAATGGCAGACCCAGCATTCTCAAGTCAGTCCATGACCTCACAATGGCTGAGTGAGCTGAGTCCCAGCAGCTGACACTAGAACTCCAACCCTGCAAGTGGGCATGTTCTGTCCATGGAACTAGATGGCCTCTCTATTGTATTTACCTTTGCCTTGTTCCGTTTTCTAGAAAAAATATTTTATTATTCGATGCTAACCTGTTCTCTCTCTGAGTCTTCCTACTCCCAAAGATACAATCTTGAAATTAGGCCAATTAATAACCCGACATTGGGGTTTCAAGTTGAGGGGAAAAGAAGAGTCAATCAATGAGGAAAACTTTAATGTTGCCTTAGTTTAAGAAATTGACACAACCGCCAACCTTGAACAACCACCATCATCATGATCAGCCATCACCATTGGGCCAGAGCCTCAACCAATAAGAATCTTATGAACCACTAAAGGTCAAGATGACAATTGACTTTTATTAGGAATAAGACATTTCTAAATTAAAGTATATACATTTTTAAGACATAATAGTGTTCCACATGTAATAGACAACAGCATATTGTAAAAATGACTTTTATATTCACTGAGGTCCCAAAAACTCAAGGGAACCCCTTGATGTTTATGCTTCTCCAGAGCTCTGGAACTCACCCTGCAATACCTCAGGGTGAGCCTGGAGTTCTCCTCACTTATGTTTCGATTTGGACTCTGTCCTACCTACTCTCTGTCCTACTCTCCTTCTTAAACCCGTTCCAGCCTCACTCCTTGAGTTCCCTTATATACCACTGAACAAGATTAACCACTCTGCTTGCCCTTTCCTTCTCTATGGATCCTGCTGAATGGAGAGAGAAAGGATATCATAAAAGCAGACTGCCTGGGTCCACTACAAATTGAGGGTACATAATTTCAGTGTGGACCCCACTGTGGCAAGGCTATCCTGACTCCCCTGGGATAACTAAGGGGTGCAGAGGATAAGAGTACTGGTTAGGAAGACTCAAGACCAACCCCTGCCTCAGACACTTACTAACTGTGTCACCGTGGGCAAATCACTTGGACCTCCTCCCCTTAGTTTCCTTATCTGTAAAATAAGCCTGAAAAGGAAATGGGAAATCACTCCAAGATCTCTGCCAAGAAAACCTAAAATGGGATCATGGAATTCAGAAATGACAGAAAACCACATTACTGACTCCCTTTCTGATTCAACATAGCAGTTTTTTCAATTCTTTTCTTTCTTTCCCAACTGTCCCCTTATTGCTTGGTCCCATTGTCCAAACCACACACCTTCTAAGCAGAGAAACAGGCCTTCTATTTTTCACTGAAAAAATTATGCTCTCATCTCCCATATATCAAGTGCCTTTTTTTCCTTTTTGATACAACTATGAGATGAAACGGTCCTTGTGCTAGTAGCCAAAGCAACCGCTTTTCCATATGTAAACCATCCCATTCCAGGACAGCGTATTCCTCAGTACACTGCCTCTCCAGCATCCCCTTTTTCATTACTTTCTAGTCTTTCCCACACTGATGACTCCTCCACTACCGCCACAAAGAAAACATTCTCTCTAATTCTCAAAACAGTCACTTGATCCACTGAACTGTAGATATTTTCCAATATCATTCTTCCATCTAGTGTCTCCAATTCCTTTCCTCTTTGTTCTCTGAAATTCTCTGCAGTCCAACTCCTGATTTCACTGCTAGACTGAAATTCCTCTTTCCAACATTACCATAAATCTGAAAGTTGCTAAATCCACTGGCCATTTCTTCATCCTCATACACTTTGCCT
Source organism: Pseudochirops corinnae (assembly GCA_028646515.1). Classification (NCBI taxonomy): domain Eukaryota; kingdom Metazoa; phylum Chordata; class Mammalia; order Diprotodontia; family Pseudocheiridae; genus Pseudochirops; species Pseudochirops corinnae. The sequence continues at coordinate 3,413 of JAQQSV010003341.1, read as the reverse complement.
TCTCTATAACCTTTAAAATTCAGTCAGCCATACCCATTTCCCTCTCCCTCTGCCTCTCCTCCCTCTCCCCCTTCCCTCTGTATTATTGACACTTATTGTTCCCCAAACCCAAATCATTCTCTTTCCCCCGACCCTCTGATATCCTTACTTTCTTAATGCTTTCCAAGGCATTCTCCCAATAGTACGGACTCACAAACAAGATGTCATGCACTCCTCACTGACTTTCACACTCCTAACTCCCACATTCAATCTGCTGCTGTGATGCAACTTAAGTAACATGTCTCCGATAGACCCCCTTCTCTCCCAACACATTGACTCCCTCAGTTGAGGCCCCAAACACCTCATACCCAAGGTATTCCTAGAACCTGCTGCTGGTGCCAAGTCTCCCTATCTCTTAAGTCTCCCTCCACTCTACTCATTCTTCCACTCACTTATCAAATATCACCTTCCTGAAGTTCTTAACTGGCCATGTCACCATGACCTCAACAACCTCTGGAGGCTCCCTAGAAAAAGGATCAAGTAGAAAATCCTCTCTAGGGCTATTAATCACCTACTCCTCCCCTACTCTTCTAATTGTCTTTCACCTCATATCTCCAGTAATCATGCTAGAATCCAGTGGCATGGACCTCCCTTCTGTTCTGTGAACAGGGCTCTCCACCTCCTGACCCTGTGGGCTCTTTGCCATCTCCATGCCTATAATGCACATCCTGGTTTCCCTGAATCCGCACTGACAGCACACCTTCCTCAACAAACCTTTCCAGTCCTCCTTCACTTTAGTGCCTTCTCTCTCTCAGAGAGCTCCAATTTTTCTTGTCCATAACAGGATTCTATATTGTTGTTGCCATGTCATCTGCCCCACCAGTCTGTGACCTCGAGGTGAGCAGGGGATCATCCTAGAATCTTTTTATATCCCTGGTGCTTAGCACAGCACGTAGAAGGAACTAAATCAATGTTCACTGACTTGAAAAAAGTCTAAGAAAGAGCCCATATTAGAAAGCCTAATTGCCTTTTGTACTTTCTTTGCCCTAAAATTCCAAATAATGACTTTTTTTTAGGATTACAGATTTATCACTGGGAAGCTTAATTGCCAGTGTCCAACTCCCTCATGTTACATAAGGGGAAACTGAAACTCAGTGGGGTTTAGTGACTTTTCCATGGATGCACTGCTAAAAGTATCTGAAAAAGACTTTCAAGTCAAGCTTTCTGTCCCAAAATCTAGCACTTGCTTTGCCACAAGGCTAAGAAGTACAGCTCTCACATACCTGCTTTCACCTCACTCACCTGGACAATAGCTCCTCAGATCTTCCTGGTCCAGCATCCATGGTGCTTCCCTTTCCTCAAAATAAGAAATCGAATATTCTCTGGGAACAGGAAGCCCTGAGCAAAGGGAATCAGGAATCAGCATGGAGAAAAATGTGAAATTTAGTCTTTAGGGAAAGCAATATACGTACAAAGCTACTCCATTTTGAGAATGAGTCCATCATGTTCACACACAGCTGTCTCCTTTTCCCATTAATGTTTGTAGTGCAAGTAACCAAATTAGAAAGTGCCAGGTCAGCCTGGAGTTCCAGCAAATTAGACCTTGACAAATCAGCTTTGGTTCTTGTCTCCCACCTGACTCCTTACTCCCTGCAATCTATAAAAATCTTTTACTCTTCATTCAGGGAGTAGGTCTCTTCTCGTGAGATTATCCTGCTAGGGAACTCAAAGAACTTGAGTTGGTCAAATTGTGGTTTTTGGTCAGTCTGTTATTCTTGACACTGACAGGGATATGCAAGCAAGGAGCACAGGATGGTTCCCACAATCCTTAACCATGGCTTCCATAACATTTTTTTTCATGGGAACTTTGGGGAGATGTGGGTGAGAAGATCATGGTGCCAATCTGGAATCAGAAAACTTGATCTTGGTTCACCTTCTTCATAGGAGGGCGGACTCATTGCAGAATTTCCATTATCTAGAAATTAGAGGCAGATGGCAGTGCAGTGGAGAGAGTGCTATGCCTAGAGACAGGAAAGCCAGGACTTAAATCTAGCCTCATACAGTTTACTCGATGTGTTCCTCTGGAAAAATTGCTTAACCTCTGTTTCCTTCCATTTTCTCAAGAGTCAAATGGGGATAATCGTACCACCGAAAAACAATATTGTAAAGAAAGCACTTAGCACAGCAGCTGGGGAATAACAGTGAACAGAAAGACTTATTCCTATCCTTCCTTTCCCACCATCTGTGCTGGAATGTGGAGGTAAATTAAAGGAAGATTAAGGACAAATGTATTGTACAAGGCACAACTAAAAACTGCACATTATGAATGGATGTTTCACAAAAAAAAGAATATTCTAAATAACTGGCCCTTCCCAAAAAGGAAGGGGATACAAGGAAAGGCTGCCTGAGCAGTTTTCAGAGCAGAAATAAATGATGTCCAGGGAGAGGGTAAAGTAAATGATCCATGCGATTACTTCTACATCTGAGATGTTTCAACACTGATCTCATCTTTGACTTCAAGCTACCTAGAACTGGCAAGGCACAGCTTCAGGGGCAACAAGGGAACCTTTATATCATCTTCAAACAATGTACTGACCTTTTATAGGAAAAGCAGGCAGTAGGAGGGACCCTGTCTCTTGGAAACAGGAGACCAGCACTTTTCCCTTTCTGTTAACTGATAAATACTCCAAAGCCAACACACTGAGGCATCAAGATATTCCCTCTAATAGGAGACTCATAGTGGGTCCAGGGGAAATGTTCTTACCCAAGGAGAGAAGGTTCCAGGCATTCTCCAGCATGACCTCCTTGTACAACTTCTTCTGAGGATGGTTTAAGAGGCTCCACTCCTCTGGGGTGAAGTTCACAGACACATCCTGGAATGTCACCAACTTCTAAACCATCAAGAATCACAAGATTTAGACCTGAAAAAGGACTCCAGAATTCATGCATTGTAACTGCCATCATGTGAGAAGAGGAAACTAAGGCACAGAAAGGGGATTTTCCCAACAGTTGTATCCTTGTTGAGCATGAGAGTCAACATTTAAAAGCATAGTCATTAAGAGCTCGATGAAATATTGAGAAAAGAATTTGATACAATCAGTTGGAGTAGAGTTGAGGAATGTCTTACTAAGGAATGTGTCTCTCTTGGAGATCTGGGACAATGTATGTGTTTTATCTATGAGGTACAGGGATTTCTGGAGGACAAAGAAGATGATGTAATATTTACTTATCATAACTGATAAAAGCAATATGGAATAGATGAAAATCTGTGAATTTTGTGAGAAGCTGGCAAGTACAGAGTATTGGCAAGGGGCAGGATGGATGGAATGTTTTATTATAGAAATAAGAAGAAAAAGAAATGATCTAGTTAATTTCTTGAAAGTCTGAAACAAAGTCTTACTTAGACAAAGCATGAAAAGGATCCATGAGACACA
>JAQQSV010003340.1:0-15894 GCA_028646515.1 Pseudochirops corinnae | reverse complement strand
TGTGAAAATTATATTGTGATATATTGTGAATGTTTGTCTTGATTTGTAATGGAATAAGCCGAGTGTTCACTATATTTTGTAATCTGAACTCTAAAAGCTGTTCACAGTAGCATTCCTTTGGGAATCTGCTGGTGCATGGCATTACACCTTTATAAAAAAATAGTCATACTAAACATTTTTATATCTTTAGGCAATGATGAAATATAACCAAGGTAAGTTTTGTATTTATATGTTTATTTTTTTTTAATAAAAATAAAAGTTAGATTTTGAAATCAGGACTGTCACCTGAATTCCAATTATTTATATTTGACCCACTTGGTGGAATTCAAACTTGGGACCCTGATATCTTGTCTCAGAAGCATATTTTCTGACTGTTTTGTTGATTAAATAGAAGTGTTCTTTGTCCAATTGGGATGATTCCCTACATTATCATGCTTTCCCAACTTTGCTTCTACCTTGCCATACAACCTAGAAAAAGGCATTTTCTCCCTTTGGATCTCATTTTCCCCATGTAAAAGGAAAAAAAAAATAACTTGTGTTAGATAGCTCTCAGGTGCTTGCAAGATCTAACACTTTTGACTATATATTTTATTTTGGTTTATGACCTCTGACTTGTACTTTGAGAATTGCCATATCAAATCAATGATACCTCACTGATACCCCATTACATTATGTCCTGACTTTATAATCTAGGTATTTCAAGTCCCTGTTTCTCTCTGTCTCTCTTTCTCCTCTTCTTCCTCCTTCCTCTTCTTACCACAATCTGTAAACAAGAGATTTTTTTTACACCAAAAATTTGATAAAAATTATGCTTGGGTTTTCAGGTTACACATTTCCTAAAATATACTATCTTTGTAAAAGTTGCTCCATTTGAAGACAGACAGAATTTAAACCAACTGGTATCCATCTACAAGTGTAATGTTGAACTTCCAATTAAATCCATTTTATTCAAAGAAGTACTAGACCCTTACTGAGTTGTACTGCTGGTAGGCCTTTCTCCAACCATTCCCACTGGGATCAGTTATGCTATTTTATCCTAAAAGGTTCCTTTCTATCTAAGAAGATTCAGTAGGCTGGTGTAATACTCACAAATGTTCGTAAGAAGCATGTTTACAGCAAATTACTATAGTTCATACCAATATTTTTACCTGAGCAGCTGCATGCAGTCTTCAGTGTGAGAAGAGCTGTCAGATTTGATTCTCCTCTCCACTTTTTCATTTTTTTTATTATTCATAACATGATAAATGTTCGTTGAATTGAATTACTATTTATTTTGTTCTAGAACATTAAATATTAATGTTCCTCTTATTTTAAGGCATTCTAGGCATACGTAGTAAAAGATCAACTATGGTGACAGATGAGTTTTTTGCTGTTGTTGTTTTTAATTCAATCTGACCTCTGGGTTCATATGATTTAAAGCACAAGGAAGACTGAGAAAATCAAATGCTACAGAAAGAAATTGAGCAAGGCATAAACCACAAAGAATATGGCCAGAATGTAAGTGATATACCTACTTTCCATTAGTTATTATTAGCCATAAATAAAGAGTAACAATTTAGGTCTGTCTGTCCCTCTAACCCAATGCTTAGAAATTCTTCAAGTGGATAGTATGTGGTATTTTTTTTCCCATTTTAGGGATGGGTGAACAAAGTCCAGAATTGTTCACTAATTTGTTTGTTATTTGTTTGTTATCAAAAGTAGTGATAGTACTAGGATGCAAACCTACGTCCCCTAACAAAGAAATTCACAGATAGAAGAAACCTCGTCGTATGAATAAAGAAACCATTGAAGTTAGAATAACACATGAAATATAATGAAACATTTTGTTAATAGAAAAAAAATATGTTGAAGAGACCTTAAGTTTCACATGGTCACACACACCCTTTTTACAAATGAAAAAAGGAACTGAGACTCATAGATATTAAATGACTTGCCCAAAGTTCATATAGCAAAGATGAAACTGAAACTTGGAATCTCACCCTCTCAATACAGAGCACTCTGTTGTAACTCACAGGGGATAAGATGATTATAATTTAATTCACACATTATATAAAAGGAATTTGGCTTTAAGATTTGGGTCCTTTAGGATAATGCAAAATTACTAAATGACAGACTGTCTGAAGCCTTACAATGTTGTTTGTCCATTGAGGGCACTTTGCATTATTAAATTCTTTTCTGTAATTCAATAATTATATCCTTTGTGATAATGTCAGAAGAGATCTGCATTTCTTTTTTTCTTAATTGTTTTATATTTTCCAATTACATATAAGCAATATTTAATTTTTGAGAGCTAAATTCTTTCTCTCTTCACCTCCCCTTGCCCATCCCTGAGAAAGCAAACAATTTGACATAGACTACATTTGCAGTCATGCAAAATATATATCCACGTTAGCCATGTTGCAAAAGAAAACACAGATCCAAACTCCCCAGCACCCTTCCATCCTTCCCCCCCCCCAAAAAAAAAAACCAAGAAAAATAAAGTTCAAAAATGTACTTTCATTGGCTTTCAGACTCCACTTCTTTCTCTGGAGGTACTGTAGTTAGTCATTTCAGTTTGTGAAACTATTTGATGTTTTATTAACAAATATACTGGAGTGGCTTGGCATTTCCCTCTCCAGCTCATTTTACAGAAAAGGAAATGGAGGGAAATGGGGTTAAGTGACTTGACCAGCATCACACAGCTAGCATGTATCTGAAGCTGCATTTGAACTCATGAACAAGAGTCTTCCTAATTTCAAGCCCTGCACCCCATCTAACTTGTTTGGTCAAAGAGTTTGCAAGTTTTTATAGCCCTTTGAGCATAGTTCCAAATTGCTGGTTGGATCAGTTCACAACTTCAGCCATAGCATGTTAGTGTCCCAATTTTTAGACATTCCTTCCAACATTTGTCATTTTCATTTTCTGTCTTATTAATCAAATTGATAAGTCTGAGGTGGTGCCTCAGAGTTGTTTTTATTTGCATTTTTCTGATTGATAGTGATTTAAGGCATTTTTTTTCCCCATATGACTATGGACAGCTTTGATATTTTGATTGGGGAATGACTCACGTTCTTATAAATTAGACTCAGCTCTCTGTATTTTTAAGAAATGAGACCTTTATTGGAGAAATTTGCAGTAATTTTTTTTCAGTTTTCTTCTTTTCTTTTAATATTAGCCACATTGGATTTGCTTGTGCAAAACCTGTTTAATTTAATGTGATCAAAATTACCTCATTTTGCTTCCCATAATGGCCTCCAGGTTTTCTTTTGTCAATAAATTCTTTCTTAAATCTGTCAAGTATGATATTTCATGCGCTGCAAATTTGCTTATATCACCATTTCTGTCTAAATCGTATCTCCATTTTGATTTATCTTAGCATATGGTGTGAAATGTTGGTTTATGCCTAGTTTTTAACAAACTGCTCTCCAGTTTTCCCAGCAATTTCTGTCAAATAATGAGTTTTGTCCCCAAAGTATGTATCTTTGGGATTAACAAGCCCTAGATTAATATAGTCATTTACTGCTTTGTATTGTGTATCTAATCTATTTCACTGATGCACTATCATGTTTCTTAGCCAGTACAAAATTGTTTTGATGATTACTGCTTTTTAATAGTTTGAGATCTAGTACAGCTAAGGTACCTTCCATCATTTTTATTGATTACCTTGATATTCTTGAACTTTTGTTCTTTCAAATGAATTTTATGGCTTCTGGGATTGTATCAGCAGGTATACTCCCAAGTATTTTTATATCTATCCACTTCTGTAGACTTTATTTCTTCTGTTAAATGTTGGACCTAATGACATTTCTGATAATTTTCAACTTTAAGTCTGTAATTCTACCATTCTGAAGTATAGCAAGTCCCCTGAGTTCACACAGATAACAAAATGAAAGTCCAGTGATATAAAGATCAATATTTTATTGGAATATGGATTAGAAGATTTTCAAGTCAAGGTAAGCTAGATGTGGTCAAGCTGGACATGGAAAGATTAAACATTAACATCTTCAGTGTTAGTGAATACACATGGGAATGGGTGATAAATTCAGGTGATCATTACATATACTACTGTGGGCAAGAATCTGTCAAGAGGAAAAATAGGGCAGCCCTCAGAGTCTACAAAAGTACACAAAAATCAGTACTGGGGTATAATCTCACAGATGACAGAATATATCTATTCTAATCCAAGACAAGTCATTCAACAGGACACTTATAAGTCTAAACTTCAATCACTGATGCCAAAGAGGTCAAAATTGCTCAGTTCTATGAAGATCTACAATATCTTCTAGAAATAACATTTAAAAGATGTGATATGCATCTAATATATGGAAATGCTAAAGTAGGAAATCAAAAGAAAATTGGAATAATAAGCAAATTTGATCTTGGAATACAAAATGAAGCATGACAGAAACAGAGTTCTTCTGTTTTTCAAAAACACAAAAGGCAACTTTACATAGATGTCACTAGATGGTCAAAAATATAGAAGTCAGATAGATTATATATTTTGCAGGCAAAGGTGGAGTAACTCTATCTAGTCAGTTAAGACCAAGAACTGGAACTGATTGTGGCCCAGATCATGAGCTTTTTACCACAAATTTCAGTCTCAAACTGAAGAAAGCAGGGAAAATCATCAGATCACATAGATATGACATAAATAACATCCCTTAAAAGTAAGAAATGGACATTATGAATAGACTTAAGTAATTAGATCTGATGGATTGCCTGAAGAATTAAGTTTGCAATATTTTACAGGAGGCAACAGCAACAACAAAACATTTCAAAGAAAAAGAAGAGCAAGAAAGCAAAAATGGCTATCTGTTGAGGCTTTACAAATATCTGAGGAAAGAAGGAAAGTGAAAAGTAAAGAAGAAAGGGATAGATATACCAAACTGAATGGAGAATTCCATAGTATAGCAAGGAGAAATAAGGTTTTCTTAAATGAGCAATGCAAAGAAATAGAAGATAACAGAATGGGAAGGACAAGAGATCTCTTCAAGAAAATTAGAAATATGAAGAGAATATTTCATACAAAAATATGAGTGATAAAAAATTACTAAGGACATAATAGAAGGAGAATAGATTAAGAAGAAATGGCAACAATATTCAGAGCCACAAAAGGAAGATCTTATCATCACTGATAGCCATGATGATGTGGTTACTGATTTATAGTCATCCATCCTGAAGAATAAAGTCAACTGGGCATTAGGAAACATTGCTAACAACAAGGCAACTGGAAGTAATGGAATTCAACTGAGCTATTTAAATTCCTAAAACATGACACACTTAAAGTGGAGCACTCAATCTGCATCAAATTTGGAATACTCAACAGAGAACACTGCATTAGCAAAGATCGGCATATGTTCCAATCCTAAAGAAAAACAATGGAAAGGAATGTTGAAATTACCAAACTATCACACTCATTTCATATGCCAGAAAGGTTATGTTTATGATCCGGCAAGCTAGGCTTCAGTAATATGTAAACCTTAAATTATAAGAAGTACAGGCTGATTTTCTAAGAAGTAGAGGAACTAGAGACCAAATTGCCAACATTTGATAGATTATAGAGAAAGCAATGGAATTCCAGAAAGGAAAAAAAAAACTAGTTCAGTTTTACTGAATATATTAAAGTATTTGAATGTGTAGATAACAACAAAATGGACAAGCCATCAAAGAGATTATTTTATTTGTCTCTTGAGGAACCTGCATGCTAGTCAGAAAGCAATTATAGATAGAACTGAAAATGGAATAACTGATTAGTTTACGATTGGGAAAGCAGTACAACAAAGATCTATATTGTCACCTTATGTATTTAACTTAAATGCAAAGTACGTCTTGTGAAATGCCATCTGGAATGAAACAAAAGTCAGAATTAAGGTTGCCAGGAGAAACATCAACAATCTCAGATTTGTAGATGATAATACTCTGATAATGAAAGTGAAGAACAATTAATAAGCCTCTTGATGAAGGTGAAATATTAGAATATAAAAGCTGGCCTAAAGCTTAACATTAAAAAAAAATTATATGATCATGGCATTTGGCTCCTCACTTCCTGGAAAATAGAGGGAGAAGAAATGGAAGTAGAATCTGGTTTTATATTCTTGGCTTCAAAGATTGTTGTAGGCAGAGGCGTATCCATGAAATTAAAAACACTTGCTCCTTGAAAGGAAAGGTATAGCAAACCTGGACAGCACACTAAAAAGCAGATAGTACCTTACTGAAAATGGTCCATATAGTCAAAGCTATGGTTATTCTAAGAAAAAGGTATAAATATGAGAATTGGACTATTAAAAAAAAAAGCTGAGTACAATAGAATTGACACTTTCAAATTGCAGTGCTATAAAATATTTTTGCAAGTCTCTTGGACAGCAAGGGGACTGAATCAGTCAATATTTAAAGAAATTATTTCATATTACTCATTAAAAAGACAATACTGAAACTGAAGCTTAAATACTTCGGCGACATAGTGACAGGACAAGATTCATTGGAAAAGACCCTGATGTCAGCAAAGATTGAAGCCAAAAAGAGAAGTGGACAGGAGAGGATAAGATGGATAGATATTGTCATGGAACCAAGGAATATGGGCTTGGAAAGACTGAGAGACAGTGGAGGATAGAAGAGCCTGGTGGGCAATGGACCTTGGGGTCACAAGGGCACAAAGATTCAGACACAACTAAATGAATGAGAAACAACAATCACAAAGTATTCAAGTGGTAATTGTTTTCAATGTTTACTTACATTTTTAATGACCTTATCAAATATGCTTCAAATGGTTCATTTTCTTTTCAGCAAGAGCCTAGTAAACACATAATTATAATTTCAAACAAGTTCTTAACAAACTCCATCATTTTTATACATGTTTCAAATAATGCATTTTACCTGTCTGAAGAGAGTATGCATCTTCTTATAAAGGGAAAGAGCATTATTTCTTGTCAGACCCTCAATCACATAATGGTAAACAGCTGCTGATTCATAACCATTATACACATTTTAAACCACAGCCTCATTCTCCCCAGCTTTATTAAGGAGCTTTAAAAACAAGTCAAGATATTTTTATGGCTGAAATTTTGTGAGCATCTGGAAATTTGGCCAAAAAAATAGAAGGAAGATGATCATGTAATTTCAAATGAGGACTATGGTTATGCACCACCAGATGTTTATAGTTTGTTGATTGAGCATCTAATTGACAAGGAATTATTACTGCCTCTGTAAGAAGGATGATGTATACACTTTAGCACTGGTAGAAGGCCGAGTGGGGATACTCCCAATTGTATGACAATACTAATTTGGCTCTTTCCTTCTCTCTCCTTCTGCCTCTCTGTCTCTCCTCTCTCTCACACACACACATTTTTAAAATATACACAATTCAATGGGCTTCCTTAAGGAATTGAAATAGAATATATTGGTTGCCTTTCCTGGAGGATGCAATTGTCAAACACAAATAAAACTATGATTTCTATGCATTTTATACATTTTATAAAATTTTATGTTATCATAATCATTTTATAATGTTTGTAGGTTTCATCACTAAATGGTCTCTCAAGTTTACTAGAGATTTTTGCCCTTTAAAATAGATATTATTGTTAACTTCTGGCAAGATTACTTAGCCAGTTTTCATGAATAAGTCAATGCCTTCTATTTCATTTTAAAGGAAAACAATAACAAAAAAAAAAATACCCTAAAGTAAGTAAACAAAAAAAAAAGAAAAGACAGTAAATGAAATATTATTGAAAGGAAATTCTTACTGAAGAGCCAGGGGAATAATTAAACAAATAAGTTTTCAAAAAAGTCCCCTAATATGATAAGGAAACTTTTAGAGCAAATAAAAAAGATAACATCTCCAGAGAAAAAAAATAAATCTCCAATAACAGCAATTAGTCTCTCAGAAATGAAAGCAGAATACAAAAAAAACAAAAACAAAAACAAAGAACAAATAAACATTGGTGTAAGTCAGAAGCTTAGTTATATAATAAAAGGAAGATTTATTGGGGGGGGCAATTTTAAGTCACATCTAAAAGTTCTACATACCTTTTAAAGTAGGATTTGAAAGACTAAGACTAGAATCATTAGTTTATAACTGAAGATGAAAATCTGTACTAAAATAGTAGTTATTTAGAAAAAAGAGAATGGCAGAGAGACAATAAAAAATATTAAGCAATGTAAAAAAAAAACGCAATAGACAAACTCTTGAGATAACTATGTCAAAGTATCTATCCTTGAAGGCAGAGATCAACCAGTCAATTTAAGGCTCTTTGGACTGTGGTGATGTGGGGGGTAAAGGGGTACAAGGGAAAAATATGAGTCTATTTCAGGGAATTATTAAGAAAATTGCCTTTAAATATTTATAGATTGTCATGTGCAGATGCACAGAATCCTTGGAGAATCATCAGATAGGAACTCCAAGTGTAACTCACCTACAAAACTTTTTTTTTTTAACAGCTCCAAATTATGGAATCAAAGACAGCACTCTAAAAAATGTCACGCAGTTTACTTTTTCATAAAAAAAAATTAATATGAGTTCCACAGTAGTATCCAGCAATCACAGGAGTTTAAAGAAACAGCTAATAATGCATGTTATAATAAAGAAACAATATTAAATGGAAATTAGTACTTCAAAATTAAGTATATCTCTATGAGGAAAACTTCTTTTTTGAATTTAGTATTTTATTTTCCCCCTTTTACATAGAAAAACAATTTTTAACATTCATTTTTAAAACTTTTTATTCTAAAATCTCTCCCTTGCTCCCTCCTCACCCCACCTTATTGAGAAGACAAGCAATTCAATGAAGTTTATACATGTGTAGTCATGCAAAACATATCCATAACAGTCATATTGTGAAAGAAAACATAGACAAAAAACTCAAGAAAAATAAAGATATATATATTTTTTAAATGCTTGAAGCTGTATTCAGACAGCATTAGTTCTTTCTCTGGGAATGAATGGAAAACTATTTTCAATGGAATCAATGAGATATCGACTTCTGGGAGCAAAGATGGTGGAAAAAGCAGTATTACTGTCACTCTCCCCTACTCACCTCCAAATAACCATGAAATAACACCCCAGAACAAATCCTGGAATAGCAGAGCCAAAGAAAAGATGGGATAGAGCAGGGTTTTTTGTTTGTTTGTTTGTTTTGTTTTGTTTTGTTTTAGCAAGGGAGACTTGAAGGTACAGCAAGAAAGGTGCATCTCACTTGGATAAAAAAGAGGAGTGTATTCCAGGACAGAAAGCATCCCAGCAAGCCCTTCCTCAGCAAATCAGTGGGAGATCCTGAAATCCAGTATGGTGGAGCAGGCAAATGTCAGCACCAGACCCCCTGCATGCCTCAGCAAAGCCAGGGGAACCAGAAGACTCCCCCTCAAAGAGCCAACATGTCCTTTGATTTATCCATGGGGAAACTCACATTCTCCAGAGACTGGACCTACACTTACTTCAGCATGGCTCCCAGAAGGGGGCATCCTCCAACAGGCTGGACCCTTCAGGTTTCAAAAAGGCTCCAGGCAGGCAGGTGTTTTACAGTGGCTGGACTTCTGTGTGCTGCAGTTTTGCCATGTGCAAGTGTCCTATAGCAGCTAAACCTCCACATGCTTCAGCACTGGCCAGGGAAAAAATAAGGCATCTTCCAGTGGCTAGACCACTACAGGCTTCAGTGTAGGCCTAGGAAAAGATAAAAAAAAAAAAGCCCCAACAGGTCTCAGCACATGCCAGACACTACCACTAGGATCCTAGCTCAGTAAAATGTCAGACCCCCTACAGCCTCCAGCAGCAGCAACACTACCAGTCATGCTCCAGGCTACCACACCCCACCATATCATCAGACATAAGGGTCTCTTGTAGACCTCAGGGCAACATCAGTGTACCACCAGGTAGACAGCTAGTGCCTATAGCCACTGACACAAGCCTGAGACAAAGCATCTTCCCCACTGGAAATGAAAGAAGTCTCCCCAAAAAAGATGAGCAAAAAGCAACAACAACAAAAAGAATCTTGCCATAAAAAATTACAAGAGTGACAGGGAAGATGAAGACACAAACTCAAAAGAGAAGGTAAAAACACCTATGGGAAAAACCCCAAGAGAAAATAGGAAGCAGTTGCAAGACCAGAAATCCCATGGAAGAACTCAAAAAGGAACTTAAAAATCATATATAAGAGAGATGGAAGAAAAATTGGGAAAACAAATGAAAATGGTAAAAGAGAATTATTTTTTAAAAAAAGAGTCAACAGTTTGTTAAAAGAAAACAATTGCTTGAAAAGTAGAGTGATCAAATGGAAAAGGAGATACACAAATCCAATCAAGAAAACAACTCCTTAAAAACTACAATTTGCCAAATGGAAATGGAAATACAAAAACTAATTGAGAAAAAGAATACCTTAAAAATGAGAATTGGACAAGTGGAAGCTAATGACTCTGAGACAACAAGAATCAATCAAATAAAATCAAAAGAATGAAAAAAATGGAAGAAAATGTAAAATACATCATGGAAAAGAAAAACAACTGATCAAGAAAATAGATCCAAGAAGGACAGTATCATAATCATTAGACTACCTGAAAACCATAATCAAAGGAGGACCTATATAATATGTTTCAAGTAATTATCAAGAAAAACTATCCTGATATCCTGAAACCAGAGGGCAAAGTAGACATATAAAGAACCTACCAATCACCTCAAAAAGGATATCACAAAAGAAAAACTCAAAAGAATCAGTGATTTGTAATCATTCTTCTTGAGAAAACTAGATGTAATCAATGATTTTGAAATACAGTCATAGCCAGCAAAAGAAACATAAACCATGAGGGTCAAAATTCAGCAGGCCTAAATCAGAGAGAATGAAGTTGGAGGATATATATTTCAATACAATACAATGTTACGAAGACAAACAACTCTGAAAGACTTAAGAATCCTAATAATGATGATCAACCATGATTCAAAGTGACTAATGAGGACATTTGCTGACCATCACCTGATAGTAAGATGATACATTAATGATTCTGAATAAAATATTTTTAAATGCAAAAAAAGAATTTATAGACTAGAAAATGTCTAATTTCTCTTTCAGATCTGAATTTATTATTCAAGATCCTGAAACAAAAAAAAAACACACTAGAGAACAATGTTGAACAGAGGCAATATATTACAGTGGAAAGAATGTTGATTTTAGAGTCAGAAGGCATGGAATTGAATATGGCTTTGCAACTTGTTGTCTGTGAGCACTTGGAAGAGTTAAATGCCATATTTAAGTAAACCATGCAGGAAAATTGACCATGAATTTTAGGAAGCGAGGGTAAATATAGAGTAGAAGAATCCATAGGACATTGTGAAATGGAAGTTCAACTAATCTAGTGAACTTAAGATCAAACAATGAGTTTGAATGTCAGGAAACAAATATTGTATGAGACCAAAAGAAAGGAATTAATTTCACAAGTGAAGGAAAATCACTATTAAAAATACAAGACTATGCTATAATTGAAAGAAATCAGCAGAGAAAGAAGAAAATATTATGAAAAACAATAGGTAGATTAGGGTTCACACCCTGAAATCAAATCTATCAATCAATAAGCATGCTTTTTGTGAAGCACCAGTGAGAAGTTCTGGGTCTCTAAAAAAAAAATTACACATACATAAATACAAAGTAATTTCAGAAGTCACTAATAATAGAAGAGATAAGAAAAAGTCTCTTATAGGAAGTAAGAGCACTTGAGAAGAGCATTGAAGAGAGGTATAGATTTAAAACATGTAGTTAAGCAGAGAGTATATTAAAAGTGTTAAGGATAGCTATGCAAAGACAAAGAGATAAATTTATTATTGCACATGAGGAAGTAGTAGTTTGCTGACTATAAAGTATATGAGGAGAAATAATGAGTAATAATGCATGAAAGAAAGATGGAAGACATATTATTATAGCATTTGGGTTAAACAAAGTCATTTTAATTTTCTCCTAGATATATATTCAGAGACTTTTGGATAGGGAGATAATATAATCAGAACTGTTATAAAACATGCATGTGTCATTTTTGTAGAGGACAAATTGAAAAGAGGAGAGACCTGAAGTTGGGAGATCATCTAGGAGGTTTTTATAATATTTCAGGAGAGAAGTGATAATGGCTTCAACTCAAGTGGTGGTTGTGTGAATAAAGTCAAGAGGAAAAATGAATACTGAGCCTAATCATCAAGAAAAAAAGAGACAAAAAGAAATACTTTGAGAAATTTCTTCAAAAGAAATCAGAAGTTCCTTTGGTGAGAGGTAAATGACTTGATTGCACAAACATCAAACAAAGAATGATAAAAGTAAGTAAGTATTGTTACAAAGAGAAAAAATAAGCATTTAAATGAATGTTTTCATAATTTAAGGCATAGGGAATATCCTTGTTATTTATTTACTTATTTTCTCACACTTTTTAAGGTCATTGAATGACAACAAAATCTATATGTGGCTGAACTTCAAAAGGGGCTAAAAGAATTAGGAGGAGAGGAAGGAACAGTTAACTAAATATTATGTGGACTAGACTCCAGATTTCCTCATTATTGAAACATTATTTAGGGAGAATCAAAAGCATAAATTAAAGTATTTCAGAATGGAAGGGGGAGAGATAAATGTTGCATTCCTGTTCAGCCAATGTAACCAGGAGAGTTGTCGCCATTGTTGTTATTTTTTAAATCTCTTATCTTTCTCTAAGCACAAGCAAGGTGGGATTTTTGTTGTTGTTTTCTTGTTGTTGGAGCTCAGTTTTCCAGGCTAAGGATAAATTGTAAATATCTAAAGGATTAATCTCCTTTGAACCCTGATAATCCATAGCTCTGTTGAGTCAAGTAGATTTTGCACCTTTTTGTTCTGAGTCATTCAGGGATTGAGTCTATACCCGTATGAAGAAATTTAAATCACTACTAACTAGAGAAATCTAATTAATTAGAGAAACAACTCTGAGGTACCACATCACACCTATCATATTGGCTAACATGATAAAACTGAAAAATGATAAATGTTGGAGAAGATGTGGGAAAATTGGAACACTAAAGCATTGTGAACTGATCCAGCTATTCTGGAGAACAGCTTAGACCTATGCTCAAAGTAGTATAAAACTGTGCATACCCTTTGATCCAGCAATACTACTACTAGGCCTGTATGCCAAAGAGACCATAAAAAAGGTAAAGGACTCACATGTAAAAAAATATTCATAACAGCTCTTTTAGCAATGGCAAAGAATTTGAAATTGAAGGAATACCTATCAATTAGGGAACTGCAGAACACATTGTGGTAGATGAATACAATCAAATACTATTGTTCCTTAGGAAATTGTTGAGTACATGGACTTCAGAAAACCTAGAAAGTCTTGCATGAACTAACACTTAGTTAAGTGAGCAGAACCAGGAGAACACTGTCCATATTACAAGGACATTGTGTGTTGACTAACTTTGTTAGACTTATGTCTTCTGAGTAATGTGATGATCTAAGACAATTTCAAAAGGCTCATTATGGAATATGCTATCTACATTCAGAGAATGAACTACAAAGTCTGAATGTAGATTGAAGTTTGCTATTTTGTCTTTCTTTTGTTGTTTTTTTTTCTCATGGTTTCCTCCTTTTGTACTGATTCTTCTTTCATCACATGAATAATGTGAAAATATGTTTAATATGATCATTCATGTGTAGCCCATGTCAGATTGTCTTCCTTCTTGGAGATGGGGCAGTGGAGAGTCAGGGGAAAATTTAGAACTAAAAATCTTATCAAAGCGAATGGTGAAAATTAAAAATTAATTAATTAATGAAAAAACAGAAAAAAAACAACAAAAAATAAAATAAAATTCTATCTCCCATAATGAAACTTTTTCTCATCACTAACCCCAGCTGCTAGGACTTTTTCTATATCCACTCTGGAAGAAAAAAAAAAATATAAGTCTATATTGTCAATCCACATGCATTTAATAAGTTCTTCTTATGTCAGACACTATGCTAAGTATTATGGATACAAAGAAAGGTCAATATACTACCTCTTCCCTAAGGAATTTAATATACTAACAGGGTAGCCAACATGTAGTAGGAAGGTACATGTAAGATACAAAGTGTACTAAAAGTCTTAATGTAGTTTTGACATTTACTAATGTAAAAAAACACCAAAGCTTTTGGGACAAAATATGTACAGAGAAAAGTAAAGAAATTTCAAATTCAAGGATGGTGAATAAAGGGAGTCTTCTTGCAGAAGATCTTTTTTCAAAGGAATCTTGAAAGAATTCAGGGAATCTAATAGTTAGAACTAAAGAAAAAGAACACTCCAGACTTGGTGGATAGCTAATATAGATGCAATGAGATAGGAAATATAATAGGCTCTGAGAAGAGTATTAGTTGGACTACGGTAGCAGGATCATAGAGCATGTGGATAGGCATAAACTATAAGACAGGAAAGGTAAGAGAGGGCAAGTTTGTAAAGGAGTTTTTATGCTAAAAAATGCAATTTATATTTTGCTCCATGGGAAGCTATTTTTAAAATTTATTGGGCTTAGTGATATGCACATTGTTCTACTTTAAGAAATTTGTTTTAGTACCTGAGTGAAGGATGGATTGGAGTGGAATGGGGAACAAGGCAGAGAGACCAATTGGAAGGCTATTGCAATAATGTGAAGGAGAGATAATGAGGTCCTATTCTAAGATATTTACTGCATCAGTGGCATGAAGGGGATAGATGTAAGAGATGTAGCAAAAGTAGAAATAACAAGATTTGATAATAGTATGGTTATATGGAGAGAGTATAAGTGAAGAGTGGTGAATGACACCAGGATTGAATATCTTAGTGAATGGGTTTATCATATTATCCTGTAAAATAACAGGAAAGTTGAGAAGAGGGAAGGACTGAAGGACAGATAAGCTCTGTTTCAGACGTGACAAGTTTGAACCTCTTTATGACATCTAGCTTGTGATGACCAAAAAGCAGTTGTTTGGTAATTTGAAAGTGCAGCTCAGTAAATAATAGGCCTGGAAAACATAAATGTAGGAACAATCTACATATAAATGATAATGGAGACCATGAAATCTAATGACTTCTCTGAGGAAAAAAAGTGTATAAAAGGCTGGAGACTTAGAATACATCGTCTTAGCAAGAATGATATAGAAAAAGACACGCAAGGGACAGAAGAGTTTCCAATATGGTTGGAGGAGAAAGAAGAGAATATAGTACTATGGTAACCAGGGAAAAAGGAATATCCAAGAAAAAAAATAATTATCAACTATTTTTAGGACTTCAGAGATGCTAAGAAGGTTGAGGCCTGAGGAAACAATATTACAATTAGCAATTAAGGTATCAGACTGTATATGCTTATTTTGTACATACTTTTATGTGACTGTGCTGTATATCTCTATGTTATACATGCTCCTTGAGGCTGAAAAAAAAATTTTATTTATGACCTTGTTTCAGAGCCTAGTATATTGTCTAGTACATAGCAAACTATAAATTCTTATCAACTGATTGATTGATAATATTGTTTTCATTAAGGGAATGGAAAAAAGAAATGTGTCCAGAGATTTAGAAATAGTTTTAAATGACAGAAAAAAAGAATATAATGAATATTACCAGAATGAATAGGATGACAAATATTAAGAATTTAATACAGATTAGATGACATGTATGAATACAGGATAAGTAAACACAGTACAAAAATATATTTAATAATTGTATAAATCAGGCCTGCATAATCAGTGACTCACTTATGCCCTATGGGCTGCAAATCGTGTAGGCCTTATTTAAATAAAAACTTCATACAAGTACAACAAATCTTGTATAAATATTGTATTGTATTATTACTATACTACCAAATTTAAACCACATACCCTTCCTTCCCATTAAAAATAGATAAACTTCAAAAACGAAATTTGACATACATAATTAGTCACAATCATGCTATTATATGCCTTTGATTAGTGAATTTTCAGT
>JAQQSV010003339.1:0-15911 GCA_028646515.1 Pseudochirops corinnae | reverse complement strand
ATAATAGGATATTTGAATACCTAATGGACCATATTTTCCTCAATTTTGCTGGGTAGGTGATTCTTCGTTTTAATCCAAGCTCCCTTGATCTCCGGAATATCATATTCTAGGCCCTTCGATCCCTTAATGTAGAAGCTGCTAGATCCTGGGTTATCCTAATTGTGTTTCCACAATATTCAAATTGTTTCTTCTTGGCAGCTTGCAATACCTTCTCCTTGATCTGGGGATTCTGGAACCTGGCTATAACATTTCTAGGAGTTTTCTTTTGGGGGTCTTTATCAAGAGGTGATCAGTGAATTCTTTCAAGTTCTATTTTGCCCTCTGTTTGAAAATATCAAGGCAGTTTTCCTTTAGAATTTCTTGAAGGATGATTTCTAGGCTCTTTTTTTGATCATGGCTTTCAGGTAGCCCAATAATTTGTATGTTATCTCTCCTGGATCTATTTTCCAGGTCATTGGTTTTTACAATGAGATTTTTCACATTGCCTTCTATTTTTTCATTTGTTTGGATATGTTTTATAGTATCTTGATTTCTCATAAAGTTTTTAGCTTTCATTTGCTCTAATCTACTTTTGAAGGAATTATTCTCTTCAGTGTGTTTTTGAAATTTCTTTTCCATCTGGGCAATTTGAATTTTTAAGGCATTCTTCTCCTCATTGGCTTTTTGGGCCTCTTTTGCAATTTGAGTTAGTCTATTTTTTAAAATCTTATTTTTTTCAGTATTTTTTAGCGTGTGGAGGTCTCTTTTTAGCAGGCTGTTGACTTCCTTGTCATGATTTTCTTCCGTTATTCTCATTTCTCTTCCCAATTTTTCCTCCACTCCTTTTACTTGATTTTCAAAATCCTTCTTGAGCTCCTCCATGGCCTATATAACAAGTTCATATTTTTCTTTGGAAGCTTTTGGTGCAGGAGTTTTGACTTCATTGACTTATGGTTCCATGTGTGGATCCCTTTTGTCTCCAGAAAAGGGTTCTATGGTCTGATTGTGCTTCCTCTGCTTGCTCATCTTTCCGACAATTACTTGACTTTTGAGCTCTTTGTTGAGGTAAAACACTGCTTCCAGGGTGGAGTGTGCTATCCCCCAAATCACTGGGGTTTTCACAAATGTTGTTAGAGGTCTGAGGAGGGAGTCCTCTCTAGAGACACCCCAAGCTTTGGCACACTGCCACACATCTTAGGACCACCACCAAAGACTATGATCCAGATCCAAGTAGATTAAACAAGAGTGATTACCCTCTGACTGGTTGCTTGGTCCCCCTATGATCTGTAGTCCAGGAGACTTGCAAGCAGCCAAGAGTCAGTAGCTGCAGCCACCTTGCCACCTCCACTTCTTGCCCCAGGGGAGAATGCTTTTCTGTCATCTGGTTCCAACAGAGTTCCCAATGATCTTTTACTTTTTCTGTTTATGGGTTGAGAAGTCTGGAAACCACCACAGCTGCTAGTGATTTATGTTCCTGAAGTCTACTAACACCATTCTGTACTGCTGGTCAGGCCCACCCCATGGCTGCAACCCTGTGGCTTACCTGGGATTGAGCTCAGCTCCCATGTCTGTGTGATAGAGACTTCCTTTCAGCTTGCCAGGTTGCCTTCAGCCAGAGATTTCTTCCTCTGTCACTTTGTGGGTTCTGTAACTCTAAAATTTGTTTAGAGTCATATTTTACAGGTATTGGAGGTGGTTAGAGCCAGAGTCCAGCATAGTTCCTGTTTTTACTCCACCATCTTGGCTCTGCTCTTTCTTTTTTCAATGAGATATAATGTCCTTAACTAATTTTGATTTTACATACAATTTTCATTGCACTATGATGGGGACAAAGTATATGACGCGTTCCTATGATCTCCAAGTATGAATGGCCTTGCTGTCCCTGAGACAGGGGTATCAGGGGAAACAGGAAAAGATTCAGACAATGTTAGTAACACTTTTAAGGGAAAGAAGTAAGACCTTCAGCATGAGAAAAGACTATGAGAATTGGGAGGGGGTTAGGGACCAAAGTTTGTGGTATGAGAAGATATTAGATTCCAGAGAAGTAAGACAATCAGAGAGATGGAAGGACCAAACAATGTGATTAGAAAGATACTAGAAATTGGAAGCATTTTGTGTGATGATCCTGTCAAAGATGTGGACATACTTTTGGAACTCTGAAGTTAGGTCATTGGAGTTAAAAAGACACATGGAAGTGGCCCATAAGAGATTAAGCTAAAATGCAGATTCAGAAACAATGAAAGTCAATCCCAAAATTGAAAGAGAGAGAGAGAGAGAGAGAGAGAGAGAGAGAGAATATCCCAAAATGGAAAACATATTTCAGAGAAAACTTCCTCTAAATTATAAAACAAATTATGATGTAGATTTAGCATATCATTAAGTCATCTCAGGCTGAAGATCCAAGGACCATTTTTAATAATAGGATATTTGAATACCTAAGAAAATCTTTTAATAACTTTAATAAATCAAACAAGCTCTTTGCTTGTGAATAGTGGAAGGACTCATTAAATTTTTGGTAATTATACATCTAACAAAACATTCCAATTGTTAAAGCATAATTCCTTTAAAATCTTATTAAACAAATCTAACTTCTGTGGTGATTGCCTCATAGGTGCTATCCTACTAACCTCTCTTCACCTACTGAAGTGTTCTGTGATGGTTATCACTCTACACTTCAGTGTGATCCCAGTCTCTCTGGCACAGTTATTAATAAGTGGGCCTCCAATATTGAGCCTGAGATGTCTTGCTGATATACTGAGGCTTCAACAAATTTTGCTTCCTAATTTATATAAGACATTATTGTATTCCTGTCTACAAAAATTCTAGGGCCTATTCTGGCTAGACTACATTGTCACTCTGAAAGAAAAAAAAAATTCCCCAGTCCTGTCTGTATACATTGAGATACTTAATTTTAATTATCTCTCTCTTGAGTAACTACAAGGTTGAACTTATATTCCAGAATAAGTATATGTAGATATATAGATAGAAAGATAGATAGATAGATGGATAGATAGATTGATAGATAGATGCAGAGAGAGAGAGAGAGCGAGAGAGAGAGAGAAGAGAGAGAGAGAGATGGATGTGGATATGGATATAGATATAGATATGTAGATATATAAATATATAAATATATACCTGCATATCTATATATGTGTCCAGTTGATTGCCCATATTCTATTGAATTTTGCTAAATCACAGCTGGACAAAGTAGCACTGCAACAACTCAGTTCCCTTTCTCTTCCTTTGTAGAGGTTGGGCCTCATGCTTGGAATTCCTTTCTTTCTCTCTTCTTACTCCTGGAATACTTGTTTAACATTAAATCTAAGCTCAAATATCAAGTGTTATAAGAGGTCTTTCCTGGTGCCCCAGTTGTTAGTATCTCTCCTCCAATGAATTATATTTCATCTGCTTTTTGTATACATATTTATGTGCATGTCAGCCATCCAATTAGAATTTAATCTTTTTGAAGACAGAAATCATTTTGTTTCTGTCTTTGCAACCTAATTACTTAGCACTGTGTCAGGTAAGAGTTAGCAAGTGAACAAATGCTTTTTAATTGATAAGATTAATTGATTCACTGTTTCCAAGTCATTGAAAGGATTTCTTTGCTCTCTTAGTATGAAAGACATAATGGTAAAGTATGTCAAAGTGAGTGGAATAAATGAAACTTTTTATTTGCATTGAAATGTAGTTCTGCACAGGTTTAGGATATCCAGATTATCTGACACTAGCCAGAATTAGCATTCTCAGAAAACTGTTTTCCTGAATCAAACTCATTGATCTCATAACACACACACGTATATATAATATAATATAGGATGTGATGTGATATAATATAATGTAATGTAATGTAATATATGATATATAATTTAATACAATATGATACGACATGATATGGTATGATATGATACGATACAATATGATACAATATACGATCCAATACAATACAATACAATGTAACATAATTTAACAACACAACGCAATGTGATGTAACATAAATATAACAGAACATATATATATATATATATATATGTACACACACATATATTTTCCCCATTCCCTAATTATAAAACCAGAAAGGCCTTAAAAATAATTCAGTATAATCTATAACTGAATATATATACAAGACTTATATAACCTATGGGTCAAGTGGTCATCCAGGATACATTTGAAGATATCAAAGTTAGGAAGCAGGGTAAGTTAGTAAGGAGGTAATTTCTACATAGGGTAAAATCTTCCTTTCCACAATTTTGAATTATTGTTTTCCCAGTTCTGACCTCTGTGACAAAAGATAACTCTAATAGTTGTCCATTCACATGGCAATCTACACATATGGAAGGTAGTACCATAGCAATGATGATGATGATGATGATGATGATGATGATGATGATGATGAGGATGACTAACTATAATAATATTTAAATTATACGTTAGATTTATAAAATACTTCACAAATATCTCATTTTCATCACCATAACCACTGTGTAAAGTAGATAATATTAGTATCCTCATTGTAGAACTGAGGAAACTGATTACTTTCATCTTTCTTTCCATCTTTACTTATTTCCTTTGTTTGACATGAAATTTCATAGTTCTGCTATCTGGATTTGTTATTCATGATTTGGAGCAATCTTTCTTATGGTCATTGATAATTGACAATTCTTCTTTATTTTAATTTAGCATTTTTATTTTCCCCAGTTACATGGAAAAACAAATTTTAATATGCAGTTTTAAAAGTTGGAGTTCCAAATTCTCTCCTTCTTCCAACCTTACCCTCCCCCCCTTGAGAAGGCAAGGAATTTTATATAGGTTATACATGTATTGTCATGCAAAATATATCTAATCATATTGTGAAAGTAAACATAAGAAAAAAAAATCCTCAAGAAAAATGAAGTAAAAATAAGTATATTTTGATCAGTATCAGGAAACATCAGTTCTTTTTTTCTGAGGATGGATAGCTTTTTCATCATAACTCCATCAGTTGTCTTAGATCATTGTATTGCTGAGAATAGCTAAGTCAGCTATTATAGATGATCATCTTACAATATTGCTGTTACTTTGTACACAGTACCGTTCACTTTGCATCAGCCTGTGCAAGATTTCCAGGCTTTCTTGAAAGCTTCCTATTCGTCATTTCTCATAATACAAGAATATTCCATTATAATCACGTATCACAAGTTCTTCAGCAAATCACAAATTGATAGGTATCCCCACAACTTCTAATTTATTGCCCCCAGAAAAAAGCTACTATAAATATTTTTGTATATATAGGTCCCTGTTCCTTTATTTTTAATCACTCTGGGTTTTCAGGCACAGTAATGGTATTGCTAGGTAAAGGGATATTGATGCTTTTATAGTCCTTCTGGCATAATTTCATATTGTTCTGCAGAACGATTGAAACAGTGCAGAACTCTACTAACAGTACATTAACATCTCATTTTACCCACATCGCCTCCCACATTTGTAATTTACTTTTTTTGTCCTATTAACCAAACTGATAAATAAGAGGTAGTACCTCATAATTATTTTAATTTGAAGTTAGAAATTTTTTTCTCCATATGGCTTTAGATAGCTTTGATTACTTCATCAGAAAACTGATCATTTTTTTTTTGATTCTTTGTCAACTAGGAACTGGCTCTTATTTTTTATAAACTTAACTCAATTCTCTATAGATTTGAGAAATAAGGCCTTTATCAGAGGAACTTGCTCCAATTTTTTTCACAGTTACTATTGCTAACTGCTTTTCCCTCCATCCTATTCCCTGTGTATTCTACTCTCTCTTTTCATCCTGTCATTCCTTAAAATGTTTTGTTTCCTATTACCTTCTTCCCCAATATCACCTTCCTTTTATCACACCTCCTTCTCTTATCCCCTTCCCTTCTTACTTACTTGAAGATTTCTGTACCCAATTGAGTGTATATGTAATTCCCTCTTTCTGCCAATTCTGATGAGAATAAGGATGGCTCACTCTGTGTCACATCCCTCATCTTCCCCTCCACTAAAAAAGCTTTTTCTTGCCTCTTTTATATGATATAATTTATCCCATTCTTTATCTCCCTTTTCCTTTATCCTAGTACATTTCTCTTTCATCCCTTAATTTTATTTTCTAGATAACATCTTTTCATATTCAACTCACACCTGTGTCCCCTTTATAAATATATTCCTCCTAACTACCCTAATCATGAGAAAGGTCTTATGAGTTACAAATATCATCTTCCCAGGTAGTTTATCCCATTATTTTCCATATGATTTTCCTTTCCTGCTTACCCTTTGAGGCTTCTCTTCAGTCTTGTATTTGAAAATCAAAAGTTTTATTCAGCCCTGATCATTTAATCAATAATGCTTCAAAAACTTTCTCATTGAATTTCCATATTTTTCCTCTGAAGGATTATGCTCAAATTTGCAGGGTAGGTGATTTTTGGTTTTAATCCTAGTTCCTTTGTCCTCTGTAATATCATTTTCTAAGCCCTCTAATCCTTTAACATATCATCCTGTGTTATCTTGATTGTGGCTCCACCAGACTTAAATTATTTCTTTCTGACTGCTTGCAATATTTTCTTCCTGACCTGGAAATTCTGGAATTTGGCTATCATATTCCTGGCAATTTTCATTTTGGGATTTCTTTCAGGAGCAGATCAGTGGTTTCTTTCAATTTCTGTCTTAGCTTCTGGTTCTAAAATATCGGGGCAGTTTTCCTTGATAACTTCTAGAAAGAGGATTTCTTGGCTGTTTTTTTTTCTTCTTTTTTTGATCATGGCTTTTAGGTAGTCATATAATTTTTAAATTATTCCCCCTAGACTTATTTTTGTTGTCCTTTTTTTTTCAGTGAGGCATTTCACATTGTCTTCTCTTTTTGATTTCTTTCTTTTGGTTTTGTTTGTTTGCTACTTGATTTCTCATGAAGCTATTAGCTTCCATTTTCTTCATTCTAATTTTTAAGAAATCATTTTTTTGGAGCCAAGATGGTGGATTAAAATAAAAAACTTGCTTGAGCTCATTCTCCAAGCACCTCCAATACCTACAATAATGTCTGTAAACAGATTTTGGAGTTACAAAACCCACAAAGTGACAGATAGAAGCAAATCTCCCGCTGAAGGCATCCTGGCAGGCCTACAGAAAGGGTCTATCACAGTGGGCTGGGAGCAGCACACAGTCCCATGTGGAATATGCAGGGCACAGACCCACAGCACAGACCAGGTGGATCAAACTTCAGGAGAGGGAATCACCTACAGCTGTGATGGTTTCCAGACTTTTCAACCTAGGAATGCGAAAAAGAAAGTAAAAGGTCAATAGGGAAATCTGTTCGAACTGGGTGAAAGAAGAGTTCAGTCTGGCCTCTGTTCCCAAGGTGGCAGAGGTGGCTGCTGTATGCAGCTACTGCTGTAGGGGCTGCTTCTGGAGCTCCTGCCCCACAAATTGTGGACAGACCAAATGGCTGACCAGAGTTCAATTGCAAGGCTTTCTTTGCTGGCACTGAAGTGGGATTCTCTTGCTTTGCCCTGTTTGGATCTGGGTCAAAGTCTTGGGGTGGTCCTGGGGTGAGGAGCACTAGGGTGGCAGATCATTTTGAGGCTGTGGAGAGGTAGTCATCCTCACATTTCTGAGGCAGGTGCCTGGAAGAAGCTCTGAAAACAGCTGCAGAAAATCACAGAAATTTGGGACACAGCACTCTACCCTCTGGAAGCAGAGTTCTACCATGGCTAAGAGCTCAAAAGTCAAGTAATTTACTGGTCGGATGTTTAAACAGAGCAAGTGAAATCAAACTATACAATTGGTTTTTGGCGGTAAATATGATCAAAATAAAGAACCAGAACACATTAAAGTCAAAGCTCCTGCATCAAAAGCTTCCAAGAAAAATATGACCCAGTAGCAGGTCATGGAGGAGCTCAAGAAGGATTTTGAAATCAAGTAAGAGAAGTAGAGGGAAAATTGAAAAGAGGAATGAAAATGATGCAAGAAAATCATGAAAAGTGAGTCAACTCCCTGCTAAAGGAGATCCAAAAAAATACTGAAGAAAAAACACATTAAAAATAAAGTAACTCAAATGGCAAAAGATACCCAAAAAGCCAATGAGGAGAGGAATACTTTAAATGGCAGAATTGGCCAGAAGGGAAAAGGAATTTCAAAAACACACTGAAGAAGATAATTCCTTCAAAATTAGATTGGAATATATGGAAGTTAATGACTTTATGAGAAATCAAAATACTATAAAACAGATCCAAACAAATGAAAAAAAAAAGATAGAATGCATTGTGTAATATTTCACTGGAAAAATCACTGACCTAGAAAATAGATCCAGGAGAGATGATTTAAAAATTATCAGACTACCTGAAAGCCATGATAAAAAAAAAAAAAAAAAACAACAGCCTAGACATAATCTTTCAAGAAATTATCAAGGAAAACTGCCTTGATATTCTGAAACCAGAGGGCAAAATAGAAATTGAAAGAATTCACTGGTCACCTCTTGAAAAAAATTCCAAAAAGAAAACACCTAGGAATATTATAACAAAATTCTAGAGTTCCCAGGTCACGGATAAATTATTACAAGCAGGCAGGAAGTAATAATTTGAGTATTGTCAAAAGACAATCAGGATAACACAAGATCTAGCAGCTTCTACGTTGAGAGAAAATGATAGTCTAGAGGTCAAAGGAGCTAGGATTAAAACCAAGAATCACCTACCCAGCAAAACCAAGTATAATGTTTCAGTGGAAAATATGGTCATTCAAAGAAAAAAAGGACTTACCAGCTTCTTCATGAAAAGGCCAGAGCTGAACAAGAAAATGTGACTTTCAAATATAAGAATCAAGAGAACCATGAAGAGATAAATAGGAAAGAGAAAATATAAATTAAAGTTGAACTATTTATATTCCTTCATTTAAAATAAAATATTTGTAACTCATGAGACTTTCCTTAGTATGAGGGTAGTTGAAGAGAATATATATGTGTGTGTGTATGCATATGTATGTGTGTATATAGATATGTATATGTATGTATGCATGCATGTATGTGCATATGTATAGTAGGTATATTGTGTGTTTGTGTTTTGTGTACATGTAGACCAGTGGTTCTCAACCTTCTTATTGCCACAACCTTTTAATACAGTTACTCATGTTGTGGTGACCTCCAAACATAAAATTATTTTCATTGCTACTTCATAAATGTAATTTTGCAGCTGTTATGAATTGCAATGTAAATATCTGATATACTGGATGTATTTTAATTAAACATAACCCACAGGTTGAAAACTGCTTATGTAGACAGATAGAAGGCACAGGACGAGTTGAATATGAAGGAATAATATCTAATAAATGCAATTAAGAGATGAAAGTAGAATATATTGGGAGAAGGAGAAAGAAAGAGATAGAATGTGGTAAATTATCTCACATAAATGAGGCAAGAGAAAGCAGCTACAATGGAGGGGAAGAGGAGGAAGGTGGAAGGGAATGAATGAGTAAACCTTACTGTCATTGAATTTGACTTCAGGAGGGAATACCATACACACTCAATTGAGTATCTTACCCTACATGAAAGTAAGGTAGGAAGGAGGATGATAGAGGGGGAATGATAGAAGTGGGGAGATGATAGAAGGGAGGTCAGATTGGTGGAGAGTGTAGTTAGAATCAAACAATTTTGAAAAGGGATACAGCCAAAGGAGAAAATTGAATAAATGAGGGTCAGTATAGGATTGAGGGATATATAGTTAATCTTTCACAACATGACTACTGTGGAAATGATTTGCATTAATTACACATGTATAATCTTTATTGAATTGCTTGTCTTCCCAGTGGCAGTGGGTGAGAAGGGAACATGATAGAGAATCTGGAACTCAAAGTTTTAAAAATTAAAATTAAAATTATTTTTTCATGTAACCAAGAAATAAGATATACAGGTAATCAGGTATATAAATCCATCTTCCCCTACAAGAAAGTAAAGTGGGGTTTGGGGGGCACACAAGAGAGGACATGTTGGGGGAATGAGTATTCAGTATGCTTGCCATCTTGTGGTGGGGTGTAGAGGAGAGATAGGTACAAAATTTGTAACTCAAAATTTTGTGGAAATGAATATTGAAAACTAAAAAGTAAATAAATCATTTTTTAAAAAAATTATTTTCTTCATTGTGCTCCTGTACCTTTTTTTTTTCTATTTGGTCAATTCTGCTTTTTAAGGCATTCTTGCACTCATTGCCTTTTTGGAACTCTTTTGCCATTTGGCCTATTCTTTTTTAGTTTGCTATCTTTATCAGTATTTTTTTTCTTGTGTCTCTTTTACCTGTTAAATCATTTTTCATGATTTTCTTGCATCATTCTCATTTCTCTTCCCAATTTTTCCTCTACTTCTCTTACTTGATTTTCAAAATCCTTCTTGAGCTCCTCCATGGCCTGTTTCTAGTTTACATTTTCCTTGGAATCTTTTGGTGTAGGAGTTCTGACTTCATTGTCTTCCTCCCATACCATGCTTTGATCTTTTTTGTCCCCAAACAAGAAATTGAGGGTTTGATTGCTCTGCTTGCTTTGCTTTCTTTGCTTCTTCATGTTGCCACCAGTTACTTGACTTTTGAACTCTTTGCCACAGTAGAACTCTGCTTCCAGAGAGGAGAACTTTGTCCCAAATTGTTGTTTTTTACAATTGCTAGAGATATTAGTTGGGTGCCCTCTCTCCCTCCCTGCTGCCCCCACAAGCTCTGGCTCACTGATCACACACCATAGGACCAATACCAAAGACTGTGATCCAGATCCAAGTAGGTTAAAGCAAAAGCAATTAATCTCTGAATGTTTGTTTGGTCCCCCTATGATCTGCAGGCCAGGAGCTCTGAAGAAGCCACATGGAGGGGGCTACATGGCTGCAGCACCTCTGCTACATCTTTCTCAGGCAGCAGAAGTTATACTGTGCTCACCCACCCCCAGTTCCAACAGAGATGCACACTGACCTTTTACTTTGTCTTTGGCATTTATGGGTTGATATTTCTGGAAACCACCACAGCTGCTGGTAATCCACTCTCCTGAAGTCTATTCCAGCTGCTGCTAGTTGGGGCCACCCTGGGGCTAAAACCATGGCCTCACACTGGGCTAGGCCAGACTCTGAGTATGCTATGATGGACCTTTCCTGTCTGCCTGATGGGCTGCTTTAGTGGGAGATTTCTTTCTCTCTGTCACTTTGTGGGTTCTATAGCTCTAAAATTTGTTTAGAGTCATATTTCATAGGTGTTTGAGGTGGTTATGGGGGGAGCTCATGGAGTTTTCCTGCTTCTATGTCACCATCTTGGCTCTGCCCATGTTGTTTTTTTTTTTTTCAAAAGACTTTCTTTATCTAACTTGATCTTTTTGACATCAGTGTGGTGTAAGAAGGATGATAATTATTATCTCCATGTTTTCTAAGTCAAGAAAACAATATCCAAGAGACTGAGACAATTTCCCAAAGACATATACATAGCTAGCTAGTGATAAAGGTTAGGTGTCTAATTCCCAGACAAAATTCTATCCACAGACTTTTTAAAGCCATTTCTGTGCAGTCTTCACACTAAACATGTCATAGCCCCCAAATTGCTACTGTTGTATAACAAATTAAAACTTCACTGTGATATTAATAGCTCCTAATTCAGAAAAAAAGTTACTAAATGCTGTCTCTGCGTGGAGCAAGAAAAATAAATATTCATATTTCTATACAGCAATCAAGATGTTGATGTTAATATTAGAGCAATAACTTTAATTGTATTTCAGCAAACGAACAGCAATTAGGAAACCAATTATCTCATAGAAGCTTGTCTTGTGTGAAATTTTGCCCTGAAGGTAAGCCATGAGCTAAGCCAGCTTCTTGAATTTCAATGTATATATTTACACCTCAAAAATTATTAGAAATAAAATAAGGTTTAAAGGTGTTTTTAATTTAGTCACAAATTAAATGACAGTTGCTTTTGGAGGAAAATTATTTTCTTATCACTGAAAAAATCATTTACTATTCTAGGGATGTTTTTCAGACAGGAAGATCAGAAGCACTTGGACTGTCACTTTGCTAAGGGATTTTTGAGATCAATCTTATTTTCTGATAAAATTAATCAGTCGAATGGCATTTATTAAGTGACAAATACATGTCAGATACTGAACTAGGGAAGACAAAAACAGTCACTACTTTCAAGGAGCTCACAGTCCAAAGCATTAAACAGTTATCTACAAAAGTAAATAAATAAAAAAGATGGGTGCATTGTAAATTGTAGATAGTCTCAAAGAGAAGGTAGTACAAAGCTGAAGGTAGTCTGGTGAAGGCTTTTTTTTTTTAATTTACAGAAAGTAGAACTTTACCTGAAACTTCAAGGAAGCTAGGAGGAAAGATAAAGAGGGAGAAAGTTTTAGGCACAGGCAACAGCCACTGAAATGCTCAGATTAAGGAGATGTAATGTCTTGTTTGAGGAAATGGCAAAGAGGTCAGTGTCATTGGATCACACAATTCATGGAGGGAAGTATGGTATAAGAAGACAGGCAGGGCAGGAAGGGTTTAGGTTACGAAAGGCTTTAAAATCCAAACAGAGGATTTATATTTGATAAAACCCTCAAAATTTTAAATAGAAATGTAGGACTTATTTAGCTTCCTGACATCTAAAGACTACACAAATTTCTGAGACATTTTTAATAGAATGAATTATACATATCTCCATAACCTAGATGGGGAGTTAAGTTTGGATAAGGGCAATTATCATAGTCCAAAGGAGATAACCCTCTTGTGGATAGAATTACAAAAACATTTTGTAATTACAAAATTACAAAATATAGAGGAAATTAGAAGATATTGATGAATTCGTGTTCTAACCCATGCCCAAATTGTCAATTTAGCCTGTAATAAACTTAATAACCTGTTGATATCTGATTGATAACTGTAAGTGACAGAGAATTGTCATCTACCTGCCAAGGCAGACCAATCCATTATTTAACCAACTCTAATTATTAGGAAGGGGTGTGTGAGCATGTGTGTTTGTGTGTCTGTGTGTGTGTATGTACATATTTGCATGCATGCACACAAGATTGTGTGTTTTTATTTGCTTGTTTTCTCTGAATATTGAATCTGTTTCTCTGTAACATCCTCTTATTGGTCCTGATTCTGCCTTCTGGGGACCAAGAAAAATAAGTATATTCCTTCTTCAGCATGATAATCCTTCACATAATGTAAGAAAATTATCCTATACCTCTTAAGGTTTCTCTTACACAAACTAAAATTGATGACCAGTTACATTACCCATTCCTTAAATGGTATGATTTTAGCTCCTTGAATCTGGTGTCAAATTTCAGACATAATCAAGTAATGGCTAAGAAAATCTTTTGGATTTTTATTATGCGAGAACTAATGTATTTAAGTTATCAATAGCTATGAAATATACTAATTAGTTTTATAGATATCTAACTCTAAGTTGAAATTAAGTCATTATCATTGAGGGTTCAATCATTTAACAGTGAAGTGTTAAACTAGGTTCTGTAATCATGCCAAACTCAAATACCTCATGGTTACCATCTGAAGTATGGCAGACCTTATACCCAGGATGAAGTTTATACAAGCAACTTTGATGTTTATTGAGGGACGGCTTTGTCCTGTAATTTTTTTTTACTGAAATCCTCATTTCCCACTTGGCTTCAAAATTCTGGAACTCCTCTAACATGCCTCAGGAAGCTCATTATTGGAAAATCTCATCATCCTGCAAGAACTAATTAGCCTTGATATTCCAAGGTACTCCCTACCCTCTGCCCCTCTGATTGGAGGGCGGAGACAAGAACTCCAAAACCCCCATTTAAGAAGGGAGCTCAGTTCAGATATTTCCTCATTTCTGACCTAAGTGGAATACTGTCAGACTTCTCCACTATGGCCTTGCATAGGTATTTCTGGAAATCATACCTCCTCTCATCCCAGTCAATAATACAGATTGTATCCCATTAGTGAATTTCATTCTCTTTTTATCTATGCCTAAAAGAAACAGGCTAAGATCAGCCCTAAAACTTCCCACTTCCAGCCCAATTGACTGTCCCAACCCCAAAATGTTCTGACCTCAGATTTTCTTAGGGCAATTTATGTCATCTCTCCATTACTTTTATCACTTCCTACCTTGTACGTCTGAGATGATCAAGTGAACCTCACCAACCTGAATGAATTTACAGTCAGGTGATCAATTTGGAGGGTCTTTAATTGTGTGTAACTGTGGAGGAAGATTGCATAGGTGGTCATTAATACCTGAATTCAATGACCATGGATAACGCCAGAGCTCTGGTAGTTGGCAACTCATTTCTTCCTCACTGAAGATCACTGAGTTAATCTCAGTGATTATAGGTAAATTAGTCAAATCAGAATAATGGGGATGAGAAGTAACCCTTTGTTCCTGACTGATAAAAAGGAGCTTCTAATATCACATTTTTTCCAGAATATTACTTTTATTGCATCATAAGAAAATTAATGAACAGCTAGGTGCCAGAATTAAGGGCAAAACTGTAGACTTTGATGCTCAGAACTAGGTCTGGAGATCAGAAGTATTATGTGTTAGTAGAAAGAATGTACAAATTAAAATTAGGATACTTGTTTCTGCCCTCATTTATTCATCTGTGTGATTGTGAAACCATTATCTGGACTGCATATATCTACATCCTTAAAATGAAGGGATTATCACTGGTTTTTCTTCATACCTAGGTGGGACTTCCTCTTTACTTCATCCTCTTAGAATTCATAACTTTCTTTATATATCTATATAGAAGCTAGCTTTTTCTAGAGACTTTTGTGACACCCAACTTATCCCTTTCCCCATAACTTCCTGGAAATCGCTTTATATTTACCCTGTAAGTTTTTGACTGATTCATCTGTGTATTGTAGAGTATAAACTCTTGAGGGAAAGCCTATTTTGTTCTTTCATCCCTGCTGTATTGTATAGTGATTATGTATAGTAGATCATAACTAACATTTACATTATTTCTTAAGGTTTGTTAAAAAAAAAAAAACACTTCTATGTTTTATTTCATTGAATCACTACAAGACTGTGGAAGAGGTGCTATTATCCAGTTTTGCAGACGTGAAAATTGAGACTGAAATAGTTTAAGTGACTTCTTCAGGGTCACACAGCTAGTAAGTATGTTTAGGTACTTTAAAAAACTGTTAATGATCTTTTAATGTCATCTTAATATGAGATTCTTTTATATCTTCTGTGTATAATATTTTTTCCTTTTCTCTGTTTACTTGCCTGTGCATCAGCTCATAGAAGTCTTTCTACACTTCTCTGTGTTGAATATTGTTCTTTGTCTTTTGCAGGTCAATAATAGTCCTTGATATCCATGCTCATTGATTTATTGGTTGATTCTCCAATCAAAGGGCATATATGTACTTCGCAGATTTTTATCTAACACTTAAAGTGTTCCCAAAACTTATTTTGTGAATGACCTTTTTGTAGTATATACCTAGGAGTGGATTCTCAGAGAATATTGTCATGGACACTTTAGTAACTTTATTTTCATAATTCTAAATTGATTTCCATAATAATGATGGGAATTCACAGCTTTACCCAAAATACATCAGTGTAACTATCTTTCTACAACCCCTCCAACACTGCCTCTTTCATTATTGTCATTTTTGAAAATTTACAGAGTATGAGATAAAACTCTAGCTTTGTTGTGATTTGTACCTTTATTATTAGTTACTAAAAACATTCATTCATATTTTGGGGGAGAGGAAATAGGGCAATTGTGGTTAAGTAACTTGCCCAAGGTCACACAGCTAGTTCTGGGTTAAGTATCTGAGGCCACATTTGAACTCAGGTCCTCCTGACTCCAGGGCTAGTGCTCTATTCTCTGCACCACCTAGCTGCCCCTATTCACATGTTTATTAATAGTTTGTGATTTTTATATTAAGAACTATTTGACTACTTATTCAGTGGAGAATGCTTTTTGGTCTCATATATTTCTATTACTTGTAT
>JAQQSV010003338.1:0-15914 GCA_028646515.1 Pseudochirops corinnae | reverse complement strand
TTTTTTTTTTTTTTTCTTTTCCCAGTGATCACTCATTGGTTACAGCCCTTCTATATGACCAAACTATTGTACAATGTGAAAGTATTTGCAGATCCTATACATGATTGCATGCCACCATGGGGGGGGGGGGAAGGGAGGGGAGAAAATCTGAAACTCAAGTGATTGTGGAACTGAATCTTGTAAATTAAAAGTAAATGAGCAAATAAAAAAAAAATAAATTGATTTATTTATTTACTTTTAGTTTACAAGATTCAGTTCCACAATCCCTTGAGTTTCAAATTTTCTCCCTTCCCTTTCCCCACAAGTGAGCCTCTCTTGTTGGGTAATTCTTCCTGTGTCATAGGTGGTTTTCTTCAGTTTTGGACTCCACCTTCACTTATGATGACTAATTAAATCACATTTCCCATATTTTTACTGGTGGAGCTATTCAAATCCCACACCCTTTCTAAGGTGTGAAATGCTTCCTTCACATCTGAAAGGCCATTAACATTTCAATGTCCATGTTTTTTGCCCCTTATGACCTTTAGCTTTGTTGAAGTTCAGAGGATGCAATATGTATGGATAAATATATTTTTGTGCACATATGTGTTTGCACGTGTATACACACATGTAATATATGTAGACACACAAACACATAAATGTAGACATATGCACACATTATATGCAAATTTTGCAGTTTGGCACCTCTGGAACATAGAGCTTTGGAAAATGCCTGGGCGGCATTGAGAGATTAAGCCACTTGCTCGATGTCATACCACCAGCATGTGTCAGAAGACTAACTCTCCTTAAGTCCCCCTGTCTCCAAAGCTACCACTTCATCCACTACCATAAACTGGCTCTCATGGAAACAAAATACAGATGAGTAAATAAAGAGTAATTTGGTACCAGGAGAGTACAACGACTAGGTCTATCAGAAGACAGATAGATAGATAGATAGATAGATAGATAGATAGATAGATAGATGGATAGCTAGAAAGATGGATAGATAAAAATAGATAGAAAGACAAATAAGGGGACTGATAGAAAGATAAATAGATAAATGGAGGGATGAATAGGTAGATATAGTAGGTAGAAAAATGGATGGATAGATGTATAGATAGATGAATGGATAGATGATAGATTAGTTGATAGATGATAGATGGATAGAGCATTTGTTAAGTGTATGCTATGAGTCAAGCACTGTGTTAATTTGCAGGGAAAGAAATAAAACCAAAAAGAAAGACAGTCCTTGCCTTCAGGGAGCTTATCTACTAGTGGAGGGAAACAGCAACAAAAAAGGAATAGTTTAAAAAGGGGGAGCAGAGAAACAGAAAAGTAAAAGAGGTGGTCGGGGGGCATCATAGGCTGGTCTAGTCTATATGCTTTCTGAAATGGAGGTTCAAGTTGGAACTCACCAACCAGAAGAAGAGGCTATGAATGCTCATCCCATTTCCTTTTAGGTGAACTTAAAATTCTCTCTTTAAGAGTTGTTAAGTGTTGAAAAGACCAAGGTCTCCCACTGCATCCTGGGCCATCTCCAGTTGTCCTCATTGATATGTGGCCACTGAACCCAGATGGCTCCAGAGGAGAAAGTGAGACTGGTGACTCTGCACAGCCCTGCCTCACTTAAATCCAATTCACTTGCAAGTCATGGCATCACCGTCCTGATGCCATGGACCTCTTCGAGAACAAAGAACCACCACCACCACCACCAACTTTTTAAGAAACGTGATGTCAGACTTGGAGTCAAGAGACACAGCCAGCTCTGAGATCATTTGCTTGCGATGTGACCTTGAGCAAATCTGTTCATTTCTCTGAGCCTCAGTTTCCTCTCCTGTAAAATGAAGGTTTATAGATCTGGAGCTGGAAAGGATTTCAAAGACTATCTCCTTCATTCTACAGGACCTAGGACCTAGGGAAGCTATGTTTCTCAAGGTCAAGTAAGTAGCAAGCATCAGAGGTGGTATTTGAACTCAGGTCCTCTGTCTCTGGAGACAGGTAGATGACTCAGTGAATAGAGCACTAGGTCTGGAGTTAGGAAGATCTGTGTTTGGATCCACCCTCAGAAGCTTACTAGTTGTATGATCCTAGGCAAGTCACTTAACTTCTGTCTACTTTAATCTACTGGAGAAGGAAATGGCAAACCACTTCAATATCTTTGCCAAGAAAACCCCAAGGACAGTATTGGCATGCTATGGTTCACAAAGTCAAGGA
Source organism: Pseudochirops corinnae (assembly GCA_028646515.1). NCBI lineage: Eukaryota > Metazoa > Chordata > Mammalia > Diprotodontia > Pseudocheiridae > Pseudochirops > Pseudochirops corinnae. The sequence continues at coordinate 13,721 of JAQQSV010003338.1, read as the reverse complement.
CATGACTGAACAATCTCTGTCTCTAGAACAAGTGACATTTCAAATTGGATGTCTCAGAGACATCTCCAACTCAGCACATCTAAAACAGAACTCTGTATTTTTCACCCTAATCCCATCCTGCTGTCTCAACCTGGGTTCTAGCTTCCATTCATCACTCTCATTCACCTCCTGTATTGGAATCAGTTGCCAAATCTTGTAATTTCCTTTCCACAACATCTCTCTTATCTAGTCTCTTCTCTCCACTCACATCACTGCTAGCGTAGTTCTGCCCTTTATCACCTCTCATCTGGACTAGTTTTGTAGCTTTTGAATTGGTTTTGCCTCACATCTCTCATCCATCCTTCTAATATCTGCCAGTGTGATTTTCCTGAAACCCAGATTTGTTTATGTCACCTTTCTTAGTCAAGAGGTATCTGTGGCTCCCTATTACCACTGTTTATCAAATAAAAACTCCTCCACTTGGTATTTAAAGTCCTTCACCACCTGGGCTCTTGCTTTCTTTCCAGTCTTCTTATGATTCACTGTCTTTCACCCAATCTATTGTCCAGCCAGCCTTGACTTCTTGCTGCTCCTTGTATATGACACTCCACATACGCCCTCCAGACCTTTTCATCGACTGTCTGTCCACTATGCCTAGAATCAATCAACCAATACACATTTATTAAATGTGTAGTACCTACCAGGCACTGGGGATACAAAAAGAGTCAAAAGTCAATTCCTGCCCTCAAGTAGCTTACAATCTAACTGTGGAGACAACATGCAAACAAATGTATACAAAGCAAGCTATATACAGAATAAATAGGAAATAATGAACAGAATTGGAATAGGCTTCCTGTAGAAGGGGAGATTTTAGTTGGTACTCAAAGGAAGCTAGGGAGGTACGCAGTCAGAGCAGAGGAGAGAGAGTTCCTTAGATGGGCGACAGCCAGAGAAAAAGCCCAGAGCTGAGAGATAGAGTGTCTTGTTCCTGGAGCAGCCAGGAGGTCAGTGTCACTGGATTGAAGGGTACATATCTTGGAGTAAGGTGTCAGAAGACTGGAAAGGTAGGAGGAAATCTGGTTATGAAGGGCTTTGAATGCCAAACAGAGTAGGTAGAGGGATGGGCCTTGGCAAGGAGCAGGGCCACCTCACCATGTGAAGCAGGAGTGAAGGAGGAGATAGTAGTAGAAATCATTTGAGTGACTGGTGAGGAGGATGAGGGGAGGAGAGGAGCTCATGGTAGAGGGCCTCAATATTTTTCTATGAAATATAGACAAAGTTCTCAGCTGGGAGAGTAGGGGGAGGGAGAGTCATCATGGAAGGTTTTTTGGGAAGGGGATGAAAAGATTTAGAAGAGCCAATGTGGAGAGGGGGATGCGGAAGGTATGGTAGGATTGCCTAGCAGCAGTGAGGGCCCAGATGAAGGTATAACATAAATTTGTAGTAGACCCAGTCAGAACAGTTGTGTGATTTTCTCCACTTTCAACAGTACTTGTGAAGGAGCAAAGGTAGTGAATACACCTTCTCCTCCTCACCTTTACCACCCAGAACTCCTTCAAATCTCAACTGAAGCACTACCTTCTATAGAAAGCCTTCCTGTGTCTCCCCTTCATTCCCCTCCGCAGATAGCATGCTGGGCTTGGAATCTGAATGACCTGAGTTCAAATCTTATCTGAGATAGCTGACTGACTGTGTGCCCTAAAGCAAGTAATTTAACCTCTCAGCTTCCCTTACCCCATCTGTTAAATGAAGATAATAATAGCATTTGCCTTACAGGTTGGCTGTTGTGAGAATACATTGCAAAACACTTTGCAAACTTGAAAATGTGATATAAATGCTAGCTATTATTATTATTATTAAAATGATCTTGTCTCTATTTTATATATCTATGCCCTCTCCTCCAGGTAGATTGTAAACTTCTTCAGGGCAGGGACTGTTTCATTTTTATTATGTCCTCAGCCCCTAGCACTTTGCCATGGTATACAGCAGGGGCTGAATCAATGCTGGTTGATCCAGGTGGCACAGTGGATAGAGCCCCCAGCCTGGAGTTAGGAAGACCTGAGTTCAAATCCAGCCTCAGACACTTACTAGCTGTGTGACCCTGGGCAAGTCATTTAACTCTGTTTGCCTCAGTGACTTCATCTGTGAAATGAGCTGGAGAAGGAAATGGCAAACCCACTTCAGTGTCTTTGCCAGGAAAACCCCAAAAGGTATCATGATGAGTCAGACATGACTGAAAAATGACTAAACAACCCCTGCCTCATGTCAAAACTCAGGAAACACCTCTTAGGCCTCTGTGTGAAAAGCACTCATTGAAGCCTCCCAAGAAACAGATCCTCCATCAACACAGGTCTCTGGCTGCCTGCTTATCCCCAGCCTCCCAGAAGTTCAGCACAGCGGGTCCACCTTGCTTTCTGCTTGGTATCAGGAGTGACCAGATATCCATCTGTCATCCCTTGCCCTTGTTGGCTGGAGTCACAGGGGAATCAAGGCTCTGGCTTGCCTTCCAGAAGCTTTCCATGACAAGGCGAACTTAAGTAGGATGCAAAGCGAGAAAATGATGGAAGTAAAGAAGTCTGAGGAAATTGGTCAGGGAGAAATAAATCCCTTTTAGCTGAAGGAATCGGGGAAGGATTCATGCATCCAGGAGGCCCCTGAGCTAGACCCTAACGGAAGAGGAATTCAAAGGAAAGGAGTGCATTAAAAGCATGAGGGCTGACTGGGATGATTTTCACAGAGACAGAAGGAGATAGAGCAAGATCAAGGCTCAGAGCGTCATTCAGTTAAGCCACCACTTCCAGAGGTAACATTCTGTGAAGGACCAGAAGCGCATTTACCATAAAGGCTTGTGCTTAAGGAGAAACCAAGCCAGCTTTTAACTGCTGAGACTGGAAGGACTCCCATGTCATCCCACTTCCTCATCACTGTCTCTTCAAGCCCTGGGTGTGTTTATGTTGTGGTTATAGGTGCATATGTGGGGGTAACAGTTAGCAAAGCAAGGCTTTGCTTGCAATTTAAACTTTGACTTAAAACTTTTTGTGGTTGAGGTTTATAATCTATGTGATCTTGGGCAGGTTGCATCCTCCCTGGGCCACAGTTTCGGAATCTGTAAAATGAGGGGGATTGGTCTAGAAGGCCTCTGAGATGCCTGCTGGTTCTTGAACTATGATCAATACAGCTTGGTCAAACATTGGCCCTGACTGGGAAATCGGGGTGTACATACAGAAAGAGCCTCTTGGGGGCGCTTAGGTGGTGCAGTGAAAACCAGCGTTGGAGTCAGGAGGACCTGAGTTTAAATCCAGCCTCAGACACTTAACACTTGCTAGCTGTGTGACCTTGGGCAAGTCCCTGAACTCCAATTACGCTGCCTTCCCCCCTCCAAAAAGCAAAAAAAAAAAAATCCAACCAAAACGCCAAAACAAAACAAAACAAAACAAAAACCAAGAAAGAGCCTCTTGGGGAAAACTCAAACACATTTCCCTTTATTCTGGGCACTACCTGGCTTTAATGTGAGAAGGGCACCAAACTCCGAACAAAAGAGTGATTAGCCTTGACAATGGAAATATAATCAGGATCTGATTCACACCTTTGCTAATTGTCCTCTTGGGATTTCTGGGATCTGCTTTTAAAAAATCAGAGTGGAGAAGAGGTTTCTTATGCAATTTTACAAATCCAGGACTTAACAAACTCAGAACTAACAGGTTAATCCCAGACCCAACTTTAAAGTGGTGGAAATTCCATGTTTGGGTGACCAACCTGGAGATAGGTCTCCTTGCTGATGTCACCAGGTCTGTACTATGTAGGAAAAAACGTCCCTTAAACATATCCTACCATTTTTTCTTCTCAGTAACCCACATCCCTATAAGCCTTTATGGCTCATGAAGTGCATTCCTTCTAACAATCCCCCTGAGAGAAAAAAGTAGAGAGAGGGAATGTGGCCCAGTGGAAAGTGTGTTTGGGTTTGGAATCAAGAAGCACTTGTTCTAATTCTATCCATTGTTGTGTGACCCTGAACAAATGACATCCTGGGGACTCGTTTCTCATAGCAACGTGGTAAAACTAATGATGTCATTGTTTTAGCCAGTGACTCGTGTATGACTCTTTGTAACCTTATTTGGGGGTTTTCTTGGTAAAGATACTGAAGAGGTTTGCTATTTCCTTCTTCAACACATTTTACAGATGTGGAAACTGAGGAAACAAGGTTAAGTGACTTCTTGCCCAGGATCACATAGCTAGTAAGTGTCTGAGGTTGTAGTTGAACTGAGGTTCTCCTCACTCCAGAGTTGGCACTCTATTCACTGTGCCACCTACCTGCCCTAAACTGATGAAGGTTCAGTGTAAATGGTGCAGAGTATTTTGTCAGAGGACCCAGGTTTGACTGTTTTCTGTATTTGACAGATTCCTTAATCTCTTCAGTCTTCTTTCCTCATCTAAAAAGCCATGAGAACTTGGTGCCATTTTTTTGAGACTCAGTTTCCCCATTTCACTCAGGCTGGTACTACAGTGGCCACTTATGTACTAATCCCTATACTGATCTACACAGAAGTGTTGGCCTGCTCTGTTTCTAACCTGAGTCCCTTTGCCCCTCCTTAGGCTGCCTGGTGGGGCATATTGAGTACCTCCCCCTCCAATAATATTGGTGCTAAACTCAGTGTAGACATCCCATCACCTTTAGCCACATTGCAACTCAGAATCCAGACCTCAAGCAATCCAATAGCTTCAAACCCTCCCTATCTAGCAAATGGAGATTATAAGCAGGAATGTGCTGGTAATTACTTAATACCAGACATTCCAGAAGGAAAAAAAAACAAACCAATTTATAAACAGGATATATTTTTTGAAAAGTTTTCTAATATTTATTTTTTCTAATTACATGTAAGGACAGTTTTAACATTCATTTTTAAAATTATTGAGTTCCAGATTCTCTCCCTCCCTTTTCCCTTTCCTCTCATTGATAAGGCAAGCAATTTGATATAGATTACACATGTGCCGTCATGCAAAACATATTTCTGTATTAGTAATGTTGTGAAAGAAAACGCAGACAAAAAAAACCTCAAGTAAAAGAAAGCAAAAAAATAGTATGCTTTAATTTGCATTCAGATGCCATCATTCTTCCTCAGGAGGTGAAAAGCACCTTTTATCATAAATCCTTTGGAATAGTTTTGTATTGTATTGTTGAGAATAGCTAAGTCATTCATAATTGATCAAAGTACAATATTGCTGTTGGTGTACACTGTTCTTCTGGTTCTGCCCACTTCATTTTGTATCAGTTCATGTAAGTCTTTCCAGGTTTTTCTGAAAGAATCCCGCTTCTCATTTCTTATAGCACAATAGTGTTTCATTACAATCATGTATGACAGTGTCCTCAGCCATTCCCCAATTGATGGGTATCCCCTCAGTTTCCAATTCTTTGCTACTACAAAAAGAGCTGCTATAAATATTTTTTGTATATAAAGCTCCCTTTTCTTATTTATTTGATCTCTTTGGTGGTATTTCTGGGTCAAGGAATATGTGCAGTTTTATAGCCCTTTTGGCATAGTTCCAAATTGGTTGGATCAGTTCACCACTCCACCAACACATTAGTGTCCCAATTGTCTCACATCTCCTCCAACATTTGTCATTTTCCTCTATGTCTTATTAGTCAATCTGACAAATGCAAGGTGGTTCCTCAGAGTTGTTTCAATGTGCATTTTTCTAATCAATAGTTATTTAGAGAATTTTTTATATGACTGTAGATAGTTTTGATTTTTCTTATCTGATACCTGCCTGTTCATATCCTTTGACAATTTATCATTTAGGGAAGGACTTGTATTCTTGTAAATTTGACTCAGTTTTCTATATATTTGAGATATAAGGTCTTTATCAGAGAAAATTGCTATAAATCCCACTGGCCCCCCCCCCCCCTCAGTTTTCTGCTTTCCTTCTAATCCTGGCTGCATTGATTTTGTTTGTGTGAGACCTTTTTAATTTAATGTAATAAAAATTATCGATTTTACATCCTGAAATGCTTTCTATGTCTTGTCTGATCATAAACTCTTCTTTTATTCATAGATCTGACAGGTAAATTATTCCATCCTCCTCTAATTTGCTTATGATACCATCCTTTATGTATAAACCATGTACCTTATCTTGGTATATCACGTGAAATGTTGGTCTATACCTAGTTTCTGCCATACTGTTTTCCAGTTTTCCCAGCAATTTTTGTTGAATGGTGAGTTCTTGTCCCCAAAATTTGGGTCTTTGGGTTTAACAAACACTAGATTACTATTGTCTTTACTGCTATACATTACATGCTACTCCACTGATCAACCTCTCTATTTCTTAGCCAGTACCAGATTGTTTTGATGATTACCACTTTGTATATGCTTTAAGATCTAGTACAGCTAGACCACCTTCCTTCACATTTTTGAAAAATTGATTCTCTTGATGTTCTTGACCCTTTGTTCTTTTAGATGAATTTTGTTATTATTTTTTTTAGCTCTATAAAATAATTTTTTGGTAATTTGATTGGTATGGTACTGAATAAGTAAATTCAATTAGGTAGAACTGTCATTTATACTATATTGGCTTAGCCTACCTATGAGCAATTAATATTTTTTTCTGTTGATTAAATTAACTTTATGTGAAAAGTATCTTGTAATTGTATTTATATAGTCCCTGTTTTGTCCTGGTGGGTAGACCCCTAAGTATTTTATGTTGTCTACAGTTTTTTAAATGGAACTTCTCTTTCCATCTCTTGCTGTTGGACTTTGTTAGTAACATATAGAAATGCTGATGATTTATGTGTTTTTATTTCATATCCTGCAACTTTGCTAAAATTGTTAATTATTTCAACTAGTTTTTTAGTTGTTCTCTAGGATTCTCCAAGTATACCATCTGCAAATAGTGATAGTTTTGTTTCCTCATTGCCTATTCTAATTCCTTCAATTTCTTCTTCTTTCTTTGTTGCCATAGTTAGGATTTCTAGTACAATATGAAATAAGAGTGGTGGTAATGGGCATTCTTGCTTGACCCCTGATCTTACTGGGAAGGCTTCTAGCTTATCTTCATTACAGATAATGCATTCTGGTGGTTTTACATAGATGCTATTTATCATTTTAAGGAAAGATCCATTTATTCCTATGCTTTCTTATGTTTTTGATAGGAATGAGTGTTGTATTTTGTCAAAAACTCTTTACATTTTGTGAGATAATCATATGATTTCTGTTGGTTTTGTTATTGGTATGGTCAATTATGCTGATAGTTTTTCTAATATTGTACCAGCTCTGTGTTCCTGGTATAAACCCCAACTGGTCACAGTATATGATCTTTGTGATATATTGCTGTAATCTCTCTGCTAGTATTTTATTTAATTGTTTTGCATCACTATTCATTAGGGAAATTAGTCTATAGTTTTCTTTCTCTGTTTTTGCTCTTCCTGGTTTAGGTATCTACACCATATTTGTGTTGTAAAAGGAATTTGGTAGGATTCCTTCTCTGACAATTTTTAAAAATAGTTTGTATAGCATTGGAATTAATTGTTCCTTAAATGCTTAGTAAATTCACCTGTGAATCTACTTAATCCTGGAGATTTTTTAAAGAGAGCTCACTGATGACTTGTTTAATGTCATTTTCTAAGACAGGGCTATTTAAATATTCTATTTATTCTTCTGTTAATCTGCACAATTTATATTCATCATAAAAATATATTAATCTTAAAAAAAAAATCTAAATTTAATAATTTAATTAATTGATAATAATATGGCATACGACACACAAAATTAATCAAATTAAAATTAATAAGTTTAAATTAATAAATAAATTATATAATGAATAGATTAAATTAATATAAGTATAAACTTATATCAATCATCCATTTGATTTAGATTGTTAAATTTATGGGCATATAATTGGGTAACATAGCTACTAATAATTGCTATAATTTCATCTTTATTGGTGGTGGATTCACCCTTTTCATTTTTGATATTGGCCATTTTGTTTTCTTTTGAAAAAAATCAAATCAGCCAAGTTTTAATTAGCAGTTCAATGGTTTTCTCACTTTTAATTTTATTACTCTCTCCTTTGATTTTCAGGATTTCCAATTTGGGCTTTAATTTGGGATTTTAAATTTGTTCTTTTTCTAGTTTTTTTTTAGTTGCATGCCCAATTCATTAATCTACTCTTTCTCTATTTTATTGGTATAAGCATTGATAGTCATTAAATATCAAACTTATCCAAAGCCTGAATTAATCAAATAGACTGCTTTGCTTTGTTTTGAAATGCCCTTTCATGTGTCCACAACTTGAAAGACCAGATAAGATCAGGAACAGGTATTTTCCCTCCTTGTGATGAGATGCTTGGAAATTCAGAAATTTTCTTGGGGACAGGGAAGACAGAGACATCTTGAGAATGTAAATCTCCACTATCTTGTCATTTGTCCTGTATTCACATGGAGGCCATAAATCTGAGGGACACAAACATCTTGTGCAAAACATAAAATCTTTGTTAATCTTGTATCAGTCAGTCAGAACTTAGACTCTGACTCCTTGTACATGTATCAGCTAACTAAGGAAAGAAATGAAATAACTGTGTATCACCTAGTTTGTCTGTCTCCTTTAACCAAACTTTGTAGGTTAACAACATTTAGAGATATAATATTTCCCCTAAGTATAGCTTTGGCTGCATCCCATAAATTTTATCATGTTGTCTTATTGTTGTCATTCTCTTTAATGAAATTATTGATTATTTCTATGATTCATTCTTTAACCCATTTGTTCTTTAGGATTAGATTATTTTGTTTCAAATTAATTTTTAAGTTATGTTTCCATAGCCCTTCATTAAATATAATTTTTATTTCATTATGATTTGAAAAGGATGCATTTGATATTTCTGCTTTTCCGTATTTCTCTGTGAGGCTTTTCTGCCCTAATAGAAGGTCAGTTTTTGTGGAGGTGCTATGTATTGCTGAGAAAAGGGTATATTCCTTTCTATCTCCATTCAATTTTCTCCAGAGGTCTATCGTAGCTAATTTTTCTAAAATTTTATTCATCTCCTTAACTTTTTCTTGTATATTTTTTCATTAGATTTATCTAATTCTGAGAGGGGAAAATTGAGGTTCTCCTACTAGTATTGTTTTACTGTCTATTTTTTCTTATAATGAATTTAACTTTTCCTTTAAGAATTTAGATGCTATACCATTTGGTGCATATGTTTAGTATTGATATTACTTCATTGTCTATGATACCCTTGAGCAAGATGTAGTTTTCTTATTTATCTCTTTTCATTAGTTTCATTTTTGCTTTTGCTTTGTCTGAGGTCATGATTGCAACCCCTGCTTTCTTTATTTTTTTTTTAACTTCAGAGGACGCATAATAGATTCTGCTCCAACCCCTTACCTTTACTTGTGTGTGTGTCTCTTTCTGTGCTTCAACTACATTTCTTGTAAAGAACATATGGTGGGATTCTGGTTTTTAATCTACTCTGCTATCTGCTTTCATTTTATGACTGAGTTTATCCTATTCACATTCACTGTTATGATTACTGTGTATTTCCCTCCATCCTACCTTTTTCCTCTCTCTCTCTTTCTCTCTCTCTTTTTCCACCCTGTCCTTCCTCAAAAATGTTTGTCTTTTGGCCACTGTCTCCCTCAATCTACCCTTCTTTCCATCACCCTTGCTCTCTTGTCCCCTTTGCCTCTTACTTCCTATAGAGTAAGATAGATTTCTATATCCCACATGTATATGTTATTCTCTCTTTGATCCAATTCTCATGAGAGTAAGGAAATGCATTCCCTCCTCTCCCCACAATGTTCTCTTTCACTGCAAAAGCTCTTTCATTTCTTTTTTATGTGAGACAATTTACCTGATTCTGCCTCTCCCTTCCCCCCTTTCCGAGTATGTCTTTTTTTCCTCACCTCATCAATTTAATTTTTTTGAAGTATCATCCCATCATAGTCCACTCATACCTATGCCTTCTGTCTATGTATACTCCTTCTAACTGCCCTAATAATGAGAATGTTTTTAGGAATCACAAGTATCACCTTCCCATGTAGCAATGTAAACAGTTTAACCTTAATGAATCCCTTATGACTTCTTTTTCCTGTTTACTTTTTCATGCTTCTCTTTAGTCTTGTATTTGGAAGTCAAATTTTCTATTCAACTCTTGTCTTTTCATCAGGAATGCTTGAAAGTTCTCTATTTCCTTAAGAAGTCATTTCCTTCCCTAAGGACTATACTCAGTTTTTCTGAGTAAGTGATTTTGGTTGTAATCCTAGCTCCTTTCCCCTCTGGAATATCCTATTCTAAGTCCTCTGATCATTTAATGTAGAAGCTTCTAAATCTTATGTTATCCTGACTATGACTCAATGATATTTCAATTTTTTCCTTTTAGCTGCTTGTGATATTTTATCCTTGATCTAGGAGTTCTGGAATTTAGCTATAACATTCCTATAAAATTCCATTTTGGGATCTCTTTCAGGAAGTAATCAGCAGATTCTTTCTATTTTTATTTAACCTGTGGTTCATGGCTTTCAGGGGGTCCAATAATTTTAAAATTATATTTCCTTGACCTATTTTCCAGATTAGTTGTTTTTTTCAATGAGATATTTCACATTTTCTTCTATTTTCTCATTCTTTTGATTTTGTTTTATTGTTTCTTAATTTCTCACAGAGTCATTAGCTTTTACTTGCCCAATTCTAATTTTTAAGGAATTATTTTCTTCAGTTAACTTTTGTACCTCCCTTTCAATTTGGCCAATTTTACTTTTTAAGGAGTTCTCCTCTTCAGTGGATTTTTGTGCTTCTTTTACTATTTGGTCTATTCTTTGCTTAGTGTTATTTTCTTCAGTATTTTTTGTCTCCCTTACCAAACTGTGGATTCTTCTTTTCACGACTTTCTTGTATTACTTTAATTTCTTTTCCCAATTTTTCCTCTACCTCTTTCATTTGATTTTCAAAATCCTTTTTGATGTCTTCTAGGACTTCTTTTTTTCTTTGGGGTGCAGGGGAGAGGCTGAGATAAATTCACATTTTTCTTTGATTCTTTGCATGGAGCTGTTTGGACATTGTTGTGATCTTCTAAGTTTTTTTTGATCTTCCTTATCTCCTTAGTAGCTTTCTTTGGTCAGGTTCTTTTTTTTTGCTTGCTCATTTTTCCAGTCTATTTTTTGACTTTTAACTTTATGTTAAAGTTGGGTTCTGCTTCCAGGGTGAAGTGGGCACTGTCCCAAGGTTCAGGTTTTTGTTGCTACTGTTCTCAGAGTTAGTTCTGAATATCTGTAAGTTTTTCCAAGGAGGTATGATTTAAGGAACAGTGTGGTCACTTTCTCCTGGCTTGTGTTCTGATCTGTGAGCAACCATAAGTACTCTTTTCTACTATGATCTCCTTCTGACCATTATCCAACCCCCTTCCCATCTGTGGGTTGAGAGGTTAAGAAGCCTCCATGATTGATTCAGTTGCCCTTAATGCCTGTTGCTGGTTTGCTAGGCATGGCCTGTGCGTTGTCAGCCTGTTCTATATTGATGTGTGTTGGACTGCCTTCCATTCTTATCCCAGTGAGACAGACCTTTCCTGCAGACCTTCTAAGTTGTCTTGAGCTGGAAAACTATTTCACTCTGCTATTTTGTTGGTTTTGCTGCTCTGGAATTTGTTTTGAGGCATTATTTAAAAGTTGTTTCAAGGGGAATTTGGGAGAGCTTGGACAAGGCCCTGCCTTTTCTCTGCCATCATAACTCCACCAGGACATACTTTTAAGTTTAATCTTCATTATTAACATTTTATCTATCATTTTCTTAAGTCTAGACAATAAACAAAACAATAAATCACGGCCTGTTTTGCAGTGCTTTCCATTTCTGAGCTGTAAATGGCCACACTGAAAATTTAACAATCAGTTCTCAATAGGGAAAGAGCTTGTTCCCGCATAACCCTAAAGGTGTGCACCACCATGCCTGGTTCATTTTGTTTTTATAATGAACCAAAGAGATTTTGTAATGAAAGCATTTTAAATGTTTTAAATGCAGAGATCAAAATTAATCTGGGCCTTACACCTAATGTCCCTTACAGCCATACATTTGTGATCTATCTTTGGTTCCTTCTTCTATCCACCTTGTGGGGCTGTTGGGAGCAAGGGGATTTGCCAGTCTTAAAGCACTACAGAAATGTGAATTATAATGCCAAATATTATCACCCCCATTTTCTAGAAGAGGAAACTGAGGCTTAAAGAGAGAGGTGAGGTGACGTACGTGAGATCAGAAGGGTAGTAAGACCCTCCATCTCCCAGCTCTGGGTACTTTCTCTGGCTGTCTCCCATTCCCGATACACTCTACCTCCTTCCTCTGACTCCTGACTTCCCTGGCTTCTGTTAAGGCTCAACCAAACTCCCACCTTCAACAGGAAGCTTTTTCCAACCCCTCTTAATTCCAGTGCCTTCCCTCTGTTAATTATTTCTTATTTATCCTGCTGCACAGCTTACTTTGTATATATTTGTTCATGTGTTGTCTCCTGCGTTAGGTTGTAAAGGCCTTGAGAACAGGGACCTTCTTTTGCCTCTTTTTGTATCCCTGGCACTTAGCACCATGCCTGACACATAGTAGGTTCCTAACAAATGCTTATTAATTCAGGCAAAATTGAACAGCAAGTGGCAGAGCACTGATAGGAACCCAGATCTCCTTCAAGTTCTATGCTAGCAGCATTCCAGCACAAGGTGTGACTATTATTATCTCAGCTTAAAGAAGAGACTGAGGTTTTACCTCAGATCAGAAAGCAGTAGGGTCATGCCTTGCACCCATTTGTTCTAAAGGGGTCAGCTATCTTATGTATCAGATCATAGATTCAGAACTGGAAGTTTTTCTCTGTCATTTTACAGATGAGGAAACCAAAGTCTAGTGGAGGGAAATGACTTGCCCAGGTTCACTGAACCATAGATCTTGAGCTGGAGGAGGACCTCAGTTCAACCTCCTCATTTTTACAGATAATTAAATGGAAAACCAGGGAATTTAAATAACTTGTTCAAGGCTATACAGATAGTAGGCATGTGGTGGGGTGGGGGCAGGATTTGAAACCAGGTCCTCTGATTCCAAGGACTCTGCTTTTTCTAACACTCTAACAGATCTGGGAATTTGAACCCTTGCATCCTCCTCCTCTGATTCTGTGATCCCAGAGGCAGTGGTCTTCCCACCATATTGACTGATAAGCAGTTGGCTCCATTTACCCCAGGTACCCAGGCAGCTTAGCTTCTTCCCTTTGTCCTTTGTGGTATAACCCATTAGGTGGCACTTCCTTTATTCCCGACTTCTCTCTGGGTTTGCCTCTCTCCAACAACTTGAGGGACAACCCAGCCTAGCCCGGCCCATCCCAGCCCAGCCCAGCCCAGCCCTGCCTGGCCCGACCCGGCCTGGCATAGGCTGACTCATTCCCAGCTCCTCCTGGGAGCCAGGCTAGTCTGGCAGGTAAATGAATCACCCTCTGACCCTCCACTGTCCGGCACCCAAAGTGGAGAGGGATCCAGCCGAGACTAAGGTTCAGGAGGCTGTGGCAGACACTGGGAGGGAGCCCTGCAAGGGTGAATTCATTCCCCAGCCTTCGGAGAGATAGCCAGACAGGCAACTCCCCCCCCATCCCTGCTTGGAAGCTCGCCCACCTCCTTCCCCTGGGCAAAGGAGAGTTGGGAAGAAGCCAGGTAAGCCTGCTTTCTGTTTTTTAACAATCCACTGCTGTGTGCTGACACAGAACTCAATTTGTTCATGTGTGTGAATTGTGACTTGTGG
>JAQQSV010003336.1:0-15929 GCA_028646515.1 Pseudochirops corinnae | reverse complement strand
GGGGGGGGGGAGATTAAGAGGAAGGGGGAGAAAATCTGAAATTCAAGGGATTATGGAACTGAATGTTGTAAACTAAAAGTAAATTGATTAATTAATTTTTAGAAAATATTTTCCCTAAACTATTAATTATTAGTTACCAACTGATAATAGATTGGCCAAGGTTCTTAGTCACTCTATTCATTCTCCTAGGGTTACTCTTTCCTTTGCATATTTTTTATATTTCTTCTGTGTGCTTTTTCTATAGAGGACCCATAGTTGTAACATTTTGAGAAAGAATAGAGATGAGAAAAAAATAAATACAATGCTAATTTAAAAAAAAAATAGCTATAGTACACAGGTAGGCATATGCAAATTACAGATGAATTGATTTATGGACTTCCAAACAATTTTTTTTTTGAGGGAGGAAAGCAAGGCAACTGGGGTTAAGTGACTTGCCCAAGGTCACACAGCTAGTTAAGTGTCAAGTGTCTGAGGCCAGATTTGAAATCAGGTCCTCCTAACTTCAGGGCCCATGCTCTATTCACTGTGTCACCTAGCTGCCCTCAAACAATTATTTTACCCCTGACACTGACCCTCAGAAATTACCAGGATAATCCAATAGAGGGTATAGACTGGATGTGAATAGGTCTCTCCAATGATCACAATTTGGGTATCCCATATGCTACTCCACTTGTCATGTATGCACCTGCCAATATATTTTTGTTCTCTTAGGAGTTTTTGTTCTTGGCGTGTCTAAACAAATCATGAAATTTTAGAGAACAGGAGGAAAGGTTGGGGGAAAGGTGCTTATGATTGTTTTAACTACAATCATTATAACCATTGCTTAACCCTAGCCACCACTCTAAGTAAGTGAGGTTCTAGACATGCAAATATATCTTTTTAATGTGGCCTTATAAAATTTAGATGATGAGCAATAATATAGATGGCCTGGAGATTCAGATTTGTTTTGAATCAGACCTAGAAATCAAGTTCCATTCACCCTCTCTTGACTGGCTTATAACAGAAGTGCTTCAGACCCATGTGAGACCTCACAGGATCACTCTGACTTTGACTTCTCCCCATCTTCCCAGGCTAACATCAAACCCAAAAGTCCAGATCTCAGAAGATAAGAGGTTCCCACCTAAGAGAATTTGCCTTACTGTGGAATTGTAGTATATCAAAGATCCTTTTTGAAGTAACACAGTCAAACAAGTAACACAGTCAAACTAGTAAGAATGAAACTTTTGTATTTGGCATTATATTCAGGTTCATAATAGTTGCATTTTAAGGCACCACGTTTTCAGTTCTGATATGATACCAATGAAATCAGGTCCAGTCTCTATCTTTATACTTGTTCAAATATGAATTTATGGCAACAGTCCACAATTACAGAATTGTAAAAAGAGCTCAATGAGTAGTGGTAAAGGCTTTGTTTCTTTTGAGCAAATTTGGAGTTTCTTTTGGAATACAAACAAGTGGTAGGAGTGATTCAATCATCTAATAGTGTTTGTGCTTTGGAGATTTCTGTCTGAACAAGGTAAGACTCTGGCAGAGAATTAATAGAGCATTTCACCATCTTTTTTTGGAAAAGAAAATAACATTGCTATGATATTAGCAAAGGGGAAATGGAGACTGTGAGAATGAAATGATCACTTTTGGATAAGGAGATCTCACTAGCCAAGTAAATCACTAAGTAACTGATATAAGGAGGATGCCAAAACTTTCATGGGTGGGTGGGGGGAGAATTAAATGATACCATAACCAACAAAATCTTTGTAAAGCTGAGCCCCCAATATGACAATGATTGTCTTTCCCTTTAGCCATGGAAAATTATGTCTCACTCCAATTAAAGAAAGATGCCATCTGACTTTTCATCCACCTTTATTATGTCATACAAATCCAAAGAGCAACAGGTAGAAAGACATCTTTCAGAGGATGTTGAAAATGAAACCTACAAACCCACACCAAGGTGCCTAGGTGGGAATTTCCTGCTGTTCTTTGTTAGGAAGTATTTGCTATTTATTTTTTAATCTGTGTGCTATCAGATCTATGCTTGATATTAACACAGGAGAGCCCTTAATCCTTTCAAGATTGGTAATTGAGTCTAATTGAGTCCCTGGAAACTCTGATTGAAGGAAGAGGGGTGTCTATTGGATAACTCTTTAAAATAATAGGTCTTTCTTGATCTGTCAAGGTATTATTTTAATAATAGGATGGCTTTTCATATATATATATGTGTATATATATATATATAAATAAATGTATATGTATATGTATGTACATATATATGCTTAACTTCCTAGAACATTTAAAAGTTATAACTGATTCTCTTGGCTAATTAGCCATCCTACAAATGGAATTTTCCACTGAATACTTTCTTTCTTAGTCTACAAAGCCATGTGAGTTTCAAGATAGAAAAGATCTGATAACAAAATAGATTGAACTTCAAGATTTAGATGGTTATAGAGTGTTGAGGAATTGAATTTAAGATGTGTCTCTTTGCATAGGCTTTTGATATAGTCTAAATCAATTCCTTTGATTGGAGCAGTTATCAAAAATCATCTAGTGTTAGGCTCAGAAACATCTTTAAAGCTCCCAAGCTCCTACACAAATTTCATTGTGATGGAATGACACCTGTTGAAAATGCCTGGGTATGATTGTCATTGGTACAAAGAGACAGTTCTCTGCATATTTTATCAGAAAGACTCAGATTAAAAAAAAAAAAAAGATTTCTTACCACTATGTCACTAGAATCCACAGAAATAGATGATTAGAGTGAATGGAGCAGGGTCTTATGCCAAACCATGGAAACAAGCAAAAATATTTTCTGGTACCACAACCTCTCCTTTTGGCATTCTTTCACCACTATTGAATTGGCTACTGTTCATCCTTTGTCTTCTATAACCTGTAGGCTTCAGTATTTTCTCATGCTCCATTCTCTACCTTCTTTCTTTAGGGAATGATTCTTTCCATAGAAATGTCCATTTTTTGTCTTTATACTTAGGGTATATTGATATTTTAAAACTGTAATGACGGTATTCTAGAATACCTTCCCCTTTTACGTAAAGATATGGCAAGGTGGGGGGAGAGCAGGGGGCACTACCTGAGGGACAAATCACCAAAGAGAACCTGGAAGGCTAGGAAACATTTGATAACCTGACCATGGTCAATCAATGAGCTCAGGACAGCTCCTTCATATATACCTTACAAATTAGTTCAAACCTAGAAGTGATCTGCAGAAAGACATCCAAATCTATGGCCTTTCCAGTGCTGCTAGCTCACAGTGGGGGCGGAGCAAAACCATGGATTGGGTTGGAAGCAGGGTGGATATACATAATGCTGCCATAAAACATTGAAGCTTTGAAATAGACAGGTAGAACAGAAATATCAGTTCATTTGTATTTCCTGTACATTGATTTCCCCCTGGCTTGAACTTACTGCATCTGCATATGGTTATGTCTTTTAACATAAAAACTTAAGTCTCAAAATTCAAGAAAAAGAGAGATTTCAAGCCTGGATCTAAATAGGGACCACATCTCTCTTTTCTCAGGAGAAGACTGAGTTTTTCCTTTTTTCCCAAGTCTCATATCTACTAGGAAAACCAATCCAAGTATCTTAAGACAAAAATTGAAGAAGCTGAACTTTACCTAAGGTAAAGCTAGAGGTGACGTGCAGAAAGACATCCAAATCCACGACTTTATATTAGTGCGGCTGGCTCATGGTGAGGGGCAGAGCGAATGAGGCCCATGACCATCTTAGTGTAATATGGGGTTGGGTTGGGGGTGTGGGATGGTCAAAGATACACAATTCTGCCATAAAATACTAAGGTTTTGAGGTACACAGTTTGAACAGAAGCATCAGTTCATCCATATTTCCTGTAGATGGCTAATAAATACCTTTCAAGGGGAGTTAGGACAAGGAAGAGAGAAATAAATGAATCGAGAGCAATAGCCATGCTTTTAAAGATTAGAAACCAAAGAGATATCCTTGAGAATGGGAAGAGTGGCATCTTCCAAGTCAATACAGAATGATACATTGATGGGCAGGGCAGTAGGGGAGACAAGAAGATCATTGGAAAAGACAACAGAGAAACGCCCTCCTGATTCAGAAGGCCATGAACCAGGGACAGGAATTAAACCATCCAGGACAATGACAGAAGAGAGGTATAGCCTATACCAAAAGGGTGGAGGAAGGAGGAGGGTTCCAGAGGTTGAGACAACATTAAGATTCAGGTCCTGAGCAGGTTCTGTAAGGTATTTGTTTAGGAATGTTGACCTAAAGAGTACCTTTAATGAGGTTGTCACCTCTTGCTCATTTTCTCCCACCCCTGGGAACTCGATTTTTGAGTTGAAGGATAGTTTAAAGGTGGTGCTATAGAAGGACAAGAAACCCCTGAATGTGTGACCCATAAATGACATCATACCAAAACCAATTTTTGACTAGACTTTAAAGGATTAGAAATCTGCCCTCTGCAAAAGTATTCACCTAAGTGACTGGCTCATAGTAGAGGGTGGATCATGAGGTTTTTCTTTTTAAAAATTTTTAAAGAAAAGATTCATTTTGAAAAATCTCAACATTACACTGAATAAATGAAATGGAACTTTTTTCCTTTCGAATTTTTCCCACACGTACTTTTTTTTTTTTTTTGGAATGGGGAAGGCAAGCAATTAGAGTTAAGTGACTTGCCCAAGGTCACACAGCTAGTAAAGTGTCAAGCATCCATGATCAGATTTGAATTCAAGTCCTTCTGACTCCAGGACTGCTGCTATATTCACTGTGTCACTTAGCTGCCCCCCGCCCCCTTGCTGACACACATACATTTCTATCAAGACCAATGAGAATTTAGTGAAGAGGGTGCATCAATTTCAGCAGTATCCTTCTAGCTTGAGAGCCTAAAAAAAGCTAGCAGAGAGAGGGACAGCCCTGTCATCTGCAAATATTGATTCTTTTCTACCTGGTTTATTTATCATAAAAGCCTATTCTCAAAGGCAAGACTTTGGGCAGGTGGGGATGGGAACCTTATTCATACTGGGTGATAAATGACTGATAGGTCTTAATGTAATACCATCACTCCAAGCAGGTACTATGTCTGATATCACATGACATCCTACATGGGAGATACTCAAGCAGTATTTGTTCAATGAAGGCATAAATGAATTTAAACTCTGGATGTGAAAGAATGAAACTTTAGTTGCTGAATTTCCTTTGTCAGTCAGGCTATGATGAGGGCATTTTGGAATGCAGAGCTATCTATCCTGCTAGTGTAGAGAGTTGTTACTAGGTCCTAGGATGACCAGAAATGTCATGTTATTTTTCAAATTCTTTGTTCACAGAATTCTCATTTTTATATATCCAAAATATAATTTTAAAAATACAGTCTACTTTCAATTAACTATGATATCAATTGGGGATGAAGGAGCAACAGACATAGAGGAAGTACCTACATCATTGTTTTGGCCTGCCCATTTCTACAACAAGGTAGGAGTGACAATAAAATTATGGAAATAAAAATGATATAAAGAAATTGGAAAACCCTGAAGTAGTAAAATACAAGAACTAAGAGCGTATCCAGGGTTGAGGAAGCTGCAGCCTGGAGGTCACGTGTGGCCCTCTAGGTCCTCAAGTGCAGCCCTTTGACTGAATCCAAACTTCACAGAACAAAATCACCCTGGTCACAATACCCTCCCCAAATTACCTTTTTTCGCCAGGTAAATACTATTTACTAAGTGTTTTTTCTCTTAGTGTAACCTCTTTTTCTTGTTACCTATAATATTGAAAAGTAAGCTGGGTGTGTATGTGAGTGCATTTGTGCCTGTGTGTATGTGTACATGTGCATGTGTTTAGGGGAAGACTTGAGCAGATGTTAGGACAATTAGTCCCCACAAAATCTTCTGCAAATACTTTTCTTAGATGTGAACTCTACCTAAGTATTTTCTCTAAGGTGCACAGTGGAGGGAAATCCCCCTAAAACTTTTCATCATCTCAGACAACTTAATTGTGTTTTCCCACAATTGTGAATGAAAATGGAGACAAGAAATAAAGTCATTGTGGAAATGTATCCTTTGGGGATCAGAAATGAGCTTTTGTCCTGGTGAAATTTAGGAGTTACTAAGACTTCTGTGTCCTGTAGTCACCAAAGCTTTTGATGGTTTAAACAGGTTTCTTTGTGTTTGCTTATTTTCTTTATCGTATGGTAAAATTTCATTCACATGTTTACTAATTACCCTCACATATTTTGCATAAATTATTACATTTTTGTATGTGATACTGAGGCAACTCTATGAAAACACCTATTTCATTGTAATGTTTTCTATATAAACTGCTAAAAGATTGCAATGAAAAATACATTCATTTTCTAAGACCAGAATTCATAAATTCTGGATCCCATGTAAATAAAGAATATGTCAAGATTTTCTTTCAGTATTAAGATACTAAAATCTCACAGTCTTGCAATGATTACCCACATTATGAATTTCCAAGTTGACACATAGTTTGTTTCTATATTTAATTGTCACATTTCATGCATTCAAAAACTCTAGTCATTTTGATATACTCCTTGTATATTTGTAAGCTGGTCATGATAAATGTCCAAGATATTTTTAAAAAGTATATCAAATGATGATTATTTAACAAACATTAATACTGTACTAATGACTAATTATACTAATTAGAATAACTATATTTTGATGCTATAATAACTCAATAACACATTTAAAAAAATTAATAAATTGACTTTAGATGCCCCTCTCATCTACAAGCTCAATAGCAAACTCTCCTCCAAGTACCTTTCACTTTTAATGTTGGCAAGATCTTACAAAGTCATTGAGAAAAATCATAGGATGTTCCTAAAGTCTTTTTGGAGTTTCCAGCTATTTAAGCTACTAAAGTGTAAGACTGAACTAAGGATTTGGGATACCTTGTATATCTGTTTCTCACAAACTATGACTGTTAGACTATTAAGAGATGTTCTTTTATTATGTTCCCCACAAATGAAGCAATAATAAATCAGCCTCAGTCTTTGCCCATACCAAGAACATTTCAGTTCAGAAAAGTGTGATTTTTCAGAGTTGAAGCATTATGAAAAAGTGAAAACAGGTGGACTAATGGAAATGATCCCACAGTTCTGTTGGTGAGATTGCTGTAATATTTGATGTTTGAGTGAAAATGTGAGCCTTAAATGAAATAGGGGGCAAAATAGATACCATTTACCATGATACTTTAAAATGAATTGCAAGTTCTGATCCTGAGATGGGGCTGAAGGGGCTGCCTTGTGAACTTTAGATGCTCTTCAGAGATAATCACCTGGCCCCTTTAATTCTTCTCTTCCTTTACAGTTGCATAAAATTATTATCAATTGATAATTTAGCACCTGTAACACCACCTGCAGTCTTTCTACCACTTGTTTTGGACAATTCTTCATGTTGACCATAATTATTTAATTTGTGATCAGAATAAGATGGAAAAAAGGTGGGTGTACAAGGGGAACATGGCAGCAGATTTCAACTTAGCATTTAAAAAATATATAGAGACACCAGGATGGCTGTTGAAAACAGATATGCTAACTAAAGTTACTAGGTCATCAGGTTTCCATCCCTTAGATCCCTAGCCAGATGATACATATATCTGTACAATATGAAAATGTGGCCTACACAGCTTTGTAGGTTCATTTTCCCATTGAGGTAGTGGTGATTTGAAAATCAAATAAATTTTGGACATTGAAATTTGAGGAAGTTTTTCCTGAGTCACTGCACTCCACTGAACCTTCAATCAACCCACAATTAGTCAGAACCACCAGGGATCCTCAGTGCAACTCAGGAATCATTTATTCTATTAATTTAGAATTCCTTGTTTTTAATTTAATTAGCAAGAACATGATTGCTGATTGTCCTAATACACTCCAACTTTTCTGATTTGTATACTTCTTCCTGCTGATTTCATTCTTGTAAGGATACAGAAAATTACTGCTCTGTACATGTGTTAAGCACTTTTGTAAATCTTTTTGAACTATATCCTGTCACTTTAGTAAAATCCCATGTGTGCACACGCATGTGTGTGTGTGTGTATGTGTGTATACAAGGAAAATATCATCAGAAGTACTTCCGCTGTAATAGTAACCTTTCCATAGACTTTCCAACTTGTCTGGGTTTCCTTTAAGGTCGATTGGGTTTTCAACTCTGTTATCTGCTAGGTGTTTGATGGAGTGGTCCAGATAACAGAGGAGAGAGCAAAGGAAAAAGAATTTTTTGAAGATCAGAAGTGGCTGTTCATTTTGTTATCTGACCCTATCTGTTGTCATAGTAACAGGTTTCTTTTAACCTCTGCCATCAGATGATTTGTCTTTATCTGTTATGAATTCTACTTTGACTGAGTAGCTGTTGGTACAGCATAAAGTGAAGATGGTTTTTTTTTTATTCTCTAACTGCAGTGCTTTTTGGAGAAGGGAAAGGGAAACTTAATTCCCATGTTAGAAAAGATTTAAATTACTTTTTCAATTTAACTGTTATCTTAATTTAGCAAGAAATAAAACCAACAGCCGTACACACAGCGAGGTACGCACACTTCCTTTTTAGGATCTATGAAATATATAAGTCAATAAATACTGTTTAGGAGTGGAATGAATTAACATGTTGTCTTCATCATAATAGTAGGCTTAATTTTAGTCTATGGTAAATGAAGAAGATGATGACAATATGTGAAATAACTTAATGTAAAGTAATATTGGGGGTGGAATTTTAATAGAAGGCATAAAATAAGGACTCATTAGAGCTTATTTCCTTATTTTTTAATCCCTTCCACCTTTTAGATAAAAGCTGACCCAAAAGATCCCTTTAAGGTCAATGAGATGTGTACTATAAGATTTGATTAGAGAGATTAGAAATGATGGGGAGTGACTCTATTGTTAATTCCTTTTTTAAGCAAAGCTTCCAGTAAACTGAATTTCAAGACAGGAGATTTCTTCTGATTATAAAATTATCACTTTAAGTGAGAAGGTACCAGAATCATGCTAAATGAATTTCAGCTGCACGAGAGAGATGGCCTCAAAAATAGAGACCTAACCTTTTATTCCTGAGAAATACAGCAATGTATGAATCTTTTACCTGAAGAAATTGAGATTAATGACTGAGATGTTACCTTTGGCATCATCTTATATCTATGTAAGTTCACTGGAAAAGGGTCACACCAAGTTCTATTTATTGAGGCAAGACTGAAACCCCATTTGTCAGGGTGTTTCTGTTACATCACATAACATAATTTTAGCTCTATGGTGATGACAAATTAAAGCTCTAAATAGTAACAGAGGAGCCTGGGTCAAGTACCCGAAAATGTATCTAAAGCCCCACAGCACCAAAGACATGTTCAAATCAACTCTTTAGACAAATTCATTGGCTGTCAGATGGAAGGAGAAGATACCAATAGGAGAGAAGTTGAATCTCAATACTCAAGATCTCATTGTAGGGGAAGACCCCACGAGGGTCAAGGTTGGAGAGACAAAGATCTGGGATACCACGCTGTGAACAGAGACCCTGGTACACTTAAGGCTGCTACAGGGAAGGCCACCACTGGAGGTAGGAGCCAGTTGAGCTTATCTGAGGGAAGATCTCACCTGAAACATAGTATATGGGGGAAGGTGGAACAAGGTAGGAAAGAAAGTATGTCATCTGGTAACTTTCTATATTAACTAATTATTCTTGCTAACTAGAGAGATATTGTTTGTGACATAGTATATAGAAGAGCTACCTTAGAGTCAGAAAGATCTGTGTTTTAAGTGTGGCACAAATAAACTCTGTGAACATGGGCAGCTCACTAAACCCCTCATTATCCTAACTCTCTAAGATTGTAAGTTATAGAAGACTTATAGATCTGTATCTTTGGAAGAAATTTCCACACTGGGAGTCCCCTAAAATCATGAAATCACAGGATCAGGAAAGAAAAATTATTTTTTGCTAATTTAATGATAAAGTCAGTTGTTTCTGCTTACTGGTAGAGTACAAATACTATGACTGTTTTCAAAATTTCAACCCCATAAGATAAAGTCCTGGTCACCTAGGCCTAGTTATGACTTCATGTGTAGCCTTCTATCCCACCCTGTCCTCAAAAAGAAAAGGTAATCATGTTTATATAGTTCGCATCAGATCGTAAGGCTTTGACAATGGTGCTAGAATTTTCATAGTGAAAATTTGCAGAAAGACATTTCCTTCAGCTTGAAGTCTGTGTATCAGTTCTTGTGAAAATTGAGATTTAATCCTCTCATTCCTCTCCAGGCTACACTCAGGACTCCCTCTCCTATGTCCTAGAAGCCTCTTCACCTTGGAAGCTCACTCCAGCTGTGGAATTCATAAATCTGAAGTACCCTGAACCCCTTCCTCTGATTGAATGACTCCTCCCAGTATCTCTATTTAAGGACGGTGCAATAGCCAGCCATTTATTATTCTTCCACAGGCTGCACTCCCTATTTTCTCTATATCGTTCACCAGGGTCAAGTACCTACTCTTTTCAATTCAGCTTCCTTTTATGTGTCATAAAGAGGGGAGGGCAGGAACTCTTCTAATATTAGTATCCCCAGTCCTTAGCTCAGTGCCTGGAAAGTAGCTTAATAATCTCTTATCTGACTGAAAAATTTACTTAAATATCATTTTTGGGGGTGGGGTGATTAATACCATGATGAAATTTCTACAAATTAGCTATGATGACTGTGTACCTGAAAAGGCCTTTAGAGGTCACCTTGTCCAACCCCTTCATTTTTAAGATGAAGAAATTGAGACCTGAAAAGAAGTGACTTACTCAAATTCAGGGACAGGGTTAGATTCAGAGATAAGTTCTTCAAATCTCATTTTTTTTTCCTTGATACAACTTGACCTCCAGGCTTTTTCCTTTACTCCAGGGGTTTAAAGCTTTCAATCAATCAATCAATGAATCAGCAAATGTTTATTACATACTACTATCCACTTTTACATCTTGGCTCCACCCTGAGTTTTTTTCTTAGCTGTTTCATATCCTTAATTATTTTCATTCTTCCTACTTTATAGTTTAAGATTTTTCCTCATGTCTAGCCCACAAAATATTTTTTTTTCCCTTCTAGACACAGCTCAAATACTAGTCCCTATATGAAGCTTTTCCTGATCCCCCGACTGCTCCTGCCCTCCCTAACTGTCTTATATATAACTTCATTATATTTACTTGTATTTAATCTGTATGTACTTATATATGTATTTGTTGTTTGACCTATTCAAATGTAAGCTACGTGAGAGTAGAGATCATCTCATTCTTTGTTTTTGTTTCCCTGTGAAATAATCAGATTGATTCTGTCTTTTTTATTGATCCCATTTATAGTTAATTGATTTTGTCCTATAACTGCCTAAGTTATGGTTCTTTGTTTCTAAACTTAGATCAGAATTCAACTGGCTCATAATGAGTTAAGTTAAGAAATCCACTTCTTTTTTTTTATCACTCTTCTATTCTTGTGTCAAAGAAATCTGTTACCCTTAAAGGAGTCAGGTGGACCTTAGGGAGTCTGGTCTAGTATCTTTACACAACCAAAGCGATCCTTCAAGTTTCTCTGGTTTGCTATCCAAAGAAGTCTCGTCCACTATGTCTAACCTTGCAGGTAGACTCAGTGCACGTTACTTAGTCACAGAAGGGAAGAAGGGGGTTGTTGCTAGTCCCTCATTCCCAATTTCCAACCAAACAAGTTGTCTCCATGCCCATGATGCTTTCTACCTTGCAAACAATTGCATTATTTTCTCCACCTATCCTACTCTATTCTTTGTTCTCTTGTACTTCTCAAAACTATATGAAGGCTAGTAAGCCCTAAGTCAAAGTCTATGGTTGTTGAGAGAGACGATTAATCCAATTTATTGGTTACCACTAGCCTAACTAATAAATTGATCATCCTTAGACTGCTGCTTCTTTAATTTTTTTAAAGTTTAATTTTTAAACATAATACTTGGTGCCTAGGACAGTGTCTGTCACATAGTATACACTTAATAAAATACTTGTTGATTGACATTAAATTTCTCGTTAGACCAACAAAAATCAGTTCCCACCCAATAAAACAATTACTGGTTTTTCATTTTCTACCCTGAAAGCCTTAATATAAACTTTACAAATAGAACTTCAACAAGTTACAAAATCTTATGTAGAAAATATGTGTGATAATGAGAGTTCTTAAGTCTTTCAAAGTTTTTTGTTTTTACAGTATTATAACTATAGATAAATTAGTCTGGTTCTGCTTATTTCACTGTGCATAGTTTCATATACTTTGTCTCAGGTTTCTCTGAAACCATTTTCTTTATCATTTTTATGGCACGATAATATGCCTTTATATTCATATATCATTAATTGTTCAATAATTTACCAGTTGTTGGTATTTTCCTTAATTTTCTGTTCCTTTCTAGCATAAAAAGAACTGCTACAAATATTTTTATACATTTAGCCTCTTCTCTTTCTTCAAAACACACACACACACACACACACACACACACACACACGTGTATGTGCTATTAAACAATCAATCCCCTGATAGTTGGGGAAAGGGGCATGTTCTTTTCTTTATTTTTTAAAATTGTTATTTTCATAGTACTTTAGTATTTGAAAAGACCTTCCAACAACCCTATGAGGTAAATTGTATAGGAATCATCTTCAATTTACAGTTGAGAAAATATTGACTAACACACCACTAGAAGATGTTAGAGGCAAGATTCAAACTAGAGTCCTTTCTTATTCGAAGCTCTGAACTTTTTTTGACTGCAGAGCAGTGTCTGACTTTGTTTTCAAAGAAACTATTTTATTTTCTGGAAGATTTTTTTTTTTCAAATGACAATAGATATGCTCAGTTTTGAGGTGGATTGAAATCTCTCATCCACAAGCTAGCCTGATGATTTTTACTGACTGGACTAGGTGAGTCCTTATTTAAACAACACACACACACACACACACACACACACACACGAAAATTAAACCAACAACAGGTTTGGTTATCATTTTTACTGAGCTGAACCACAGAGTCTATCAAAACAGTCTAATTGGTCTTGTGGACACAACCTGACATTGATTCTGGGGTCTTGGATTTTATTTATTCAAGCATGCTGAGATTACTAGTTTCTAAGAGTAAAAGAAAGAGATATGCATATGTATCCATTTCTTTATTATTCATGTATACCACTTATTGACAGATATGTAACATATACATAGTTTAAATGAACTCATTAAATATCTGAAACATTAAATGCCTTTTTCAAAAATACTCTTTAAATATTCTATAACAAACTGAAAATCTGGATTGTTTTCCTTAATTGTGTGAATCAGTTGCCTTTCTTGGGTTAAAAATGAAAAAAAAAAAATGATCAAAACATGCAGTAATATATTCTGGCCTACCTAGTCTTAGATCCCAGGCAAGAAAAAAAGGAAGCATGTGCCTGTGGGAAAAAAAAAAATGGAGATGGAAAGGATTTTATTAATTTCCAAAGTCTGAGAAACTGGTTGCCCGTGAAAGGCGATGATTTAGGGTACTAGAAACAAACCTCTTTGTTGTACTGGTTTCTCAAAGACAACAGAAAGTTACTTCCTCAGTTAAATTATACTCAATCAAATTGAAGTCAGGATCCTGTATTATGATTTTTTTAGAGGCCCAATTATGACACAAGGTTTTAAACTTACATATGTCCATGTTATTACTCCCTCTGGAATGTAAGCTCCTTGAGGTCAAAGACTGCTAAACTTTTGTTATTCTTATTCTCTGCAACAGGCACATAGTAGTAACTTAATCCTTGCAGATTGATTGTTTTGTGATAAAAGTGTGTTAATTGTTTGACTTGTGGGCTTATGTTTTCCTACCATTTTTGAAGGAAAAAAAAGATTCTGTACACTTACATAATGCCTTCTGAGCTAAGATCTTTCCAGATTCCAAATACTGATGTTAAATTTTCTTATTCAGACTTAGCAGCTGATACAAAATTATTACCTAGTTTCACACAAAGCACTACATACTTTATATGATGTTAACAATATGCAGTTAGTGACAGATAGTAGAAACTAGAAGCTCCATACAGCTTCTTATTCCATGATTTCCTTTTAGTGCTTTTCAGTCATGATGGACTCTTTGTGATCCCATTTGGGGTTTTCTAGGCAAAGATACAATAGTTTGCCTTATCTTTCTCCAGCGCATTTTACAGATGAGGAAATTGGAGTAAAAAGGGTTTAATGACTTGCCAAGGGTCACACAGCTGGTAAGTGTGTGAGGCCACATTTGAACTCAGGAAGATGAGTCTTCCTGATTCCAGATTCAGCCCTCTATCCACTGCACCATCCAGGTGTTCCCCTTACAACAACTAATATTCAAGTATCTATAAAATAATATACCATTAAAGTGCTGCATGACATAGTTAAAGGAATATATTTTTACATCTGGAAAACTAAGACAAAGTTAAGAGATTGGCAAACCTCATAAGTAATTCAATAGCAGGGTCTGAAAGCATCTTTTGTGTATTTCTTGCTTTCAATGCTTTACCAAATAAATCATATTTTTTTGCGATTTGATAATATAAAAAATAAGTATCCATTCAGTTCTTCAAGTGAAAAATGGGTATCATAGGATCTATATATTATGTGCATGTATATATATATAAATATATGTATATCAAGAAGAAGTGAATTCAAACCCTACTTCTGAAAAATACTAGTTGTGTGACCTTGGGCAAAATGCTTAATCTCTCGGTGCCTCAGGCAACTCTCTGTGTCTTTAACTTTAATAAAAAAGCGGCTGATCAGCATTGGTAGATTTTCTTCACTGAGAAGCTTCTAAATCAATAAAATCAGTCACATCTTCTCTCTCTCTCTTCTTCTTCTTCTTCTTCTTCTTCTTCTTCTTCTTCTTCTTCTTCTTCTTCTTCTCCTCCTCCTACTTCTCCTCCTCCTCCTCTTCCTTCTCCTCCTCCCCTTTTCATATGTATGTGTGTGCATATGCACATTCAAATGTACATTGATATTTCAAAGACACACGGTATCATTGGTATGCAAACTCCCTCCAAAGATACAGATTGCGATTCCTCCTTATCTTATTTAAATGTTCCTAGAAAGAAAGAAAGACAATAGAAGGAAGGAAGGAAGGAAGGAAGGAAGGAAGGAAGGAAGGAAGGAAGGAAGGAAGGAAGGAAGGAAGGAAGGAAGGAAGGAAGGAAAGTCATTTCCTAGTTGCAGACCCCTGAGCTTCTTCAAACTAAACTAAGTTGAGCTTTAGAGGACAGACAACACATTTGAAGTTTTTTAGCTTGGTAGGATTTGCTTATGCTTGAGTTTTCTGAACACAAGTTCACTTTTATGGGATTTTAGTAGGACTTTACATATATGTACATATTATGTGTCTACATATACAGATATTTATATGTGTTCCACTAGTAGATAAATACTCACATATTTGTATAGTAGATTTTTACCTTTTTCATATATAATTTAGCTTTATCAGCACAGTTAGATTAATTCTAGAAAGTTCTCTATGGAAGGATTTGGTTTTTAATATTTGTATTTATCTTGTTCCTTTTTTTTAATTCAAGCACTTTTTTTCTGGAGAGAATTTTGAAGTAGCTTTCAAAGGCTCTTCTTGCTCAGCTTCGCCTCTATGGAGCAGGCAGGAGAGGGCCTGGTACTTTCAGATCTACAGACTTGGGAATCTACAGGCAGGTCAGGTCTCAGGAGGGAAGTTTGTCATATGGAAATGTTTAACGGTCCAGCTTATATTCTGTAGAGTCTGCCTTTTATCTTCTCAGGGTTTGAACATGATCCTTTCAAAGCTCGATAACCCATAAAAATCCTCACAGTGACTACTGCACTGCTCACTCCCTGATTCTTATAATCGCCGTCCATGAGGAATAAGTTACTCTCACTATATTGCTATTATAATTTGGGAAAGAAGTTTTCTTTCAGCTTTATATTTCAAGTACATTGTCTTCCTATTA
>JAQQSV010003335.1:0-15940 GCA_028646515.1 Pseudochirops corinnae | reverse complement strand
ATGGAATACTATTGTGCTATAAGAAATGGGAAGGAGATGGACTTCATAATTACCTGGAGAGGCGTATACAAATTGATGCTAAGTGAGAAGAGCAGAACAAGGAAAAACTTGTACACAATCACAGACACATTGCACGTGTGATGACCAACCTTGATAAACTGGACTCTCCTCAGCAACACACAGCTAAAAGACAACTCTACAAGTCTCAGGATGGAAAGAGATATCTACATTCAGAGAAAGATCTAGAAAGACTAGAGTTTAAATGGAGACTGAAGCAATACATGCTATCATTCTTTTTCATGTTTGGTTTTGTTTATTTTTTCCCAGTGTTCACTCATTGGTTACAACTCTTCTATACAACCAGACTATTATACAGTGTAAAAATATTTGCAGATCCTATACATGATTGTGCGCCACCATGGGAGTGGGAAAGGGAGGGGAGAAAATCTGAAACTCAAGGGATTGTGGAACTGAATCTTGTAAATTAAAAGTAAATTTTAAAAAAAAATTAAAAAAAAATAAAAATAAAGTTCCCTGTAGCTGTAGCTCTCTGCTGGGCTCTGAGAGCTGGTGCCTTTGTAGAGGCTGTATCCAGAACTTCTTTTCTTTGAGGAATCACATTCCCTCCCAATGCAGCCTCTTCTCAAGTGACTGTCGCTGTCAGCTGGCATTGTGCCAGTCCAGTCTTTTCTGATTCACATTCGATACGCTTCCTGCTATTGGTGTAATTTTCCAATGACAAGGTCAACAGGAAGGGTAGGGAGAAAGAGAAAAAAAACCTCTATCTCCCTTGAAAGAACAATTCCCTCTCAGGGGATTGGCTCCAATTCTTGGGCTGAAATTCTGTGAACTGGAACTTTTCTACCACAAAACTGTTTCACTCTTAACTAGCCAACACAAAACTGGTTTGCTTTTTTTTTTATACATGGCCCAAAAGGCATGACTTATTCTTCTCGACCACTCACAAGATGTTTCCTCAGTGGCATCATTTGCTTTTCATCCAAACAACTAAAACCCTATGATCTTCTCATTAACTGAAGACATAATCACAACTAGTTACACTTTTGATTGATTGGTTGTTTAATGTAATTGAGGTATCTGGGCCTTCTCTGATTGCATGGGGTGGGTGTCTGGAACACTTATGGTTGACTGGA
The DNA here is from genome assembly GCA_028646515.1 of Pseudochirops corinnae. Taxonomy (NCBI): domain Eukaryota; kingdom Metazoa; phylum Chordata; class Mammalia; order Diprotodontia; family Pseudocheiridae; genus Pseudochirops; species Pseudochirops corinnae. Next base: position 14,786 of record JAQQSV010003335.1, on the reverse strand, counting down.
ATTTCAGAATATTCATATTTTGTTGCAACATAAGAATTTTTTTCACAAGTACAGACTATAACCTCTCTGTGCTTTAGTAGACAGTATTAAATGGATTATTGCAATCCAAAGAACTTGTCCTCAGATGGTCAACCTTCTGGTGCTGAGCCTCTCGCAGTTTAATGAGTGTGAAGACATAATACATTGTTTGGCCTGTTCCTGAAGTCTTTCCAGGACCAGTCAGAGCTTATATACTGCTAAACGTCATCTTTGGAAATCTAGTGTCCTCTCTATAGGACATCAGAATAGGACTTTAATGGATTTCAAGATCCATATTCAAAAGCTGTGGATCAATTTGAATTTAATTATTGAAATCAATAATCTTGAATTCTGTATTCCATCATTGTGCATGAGCAGTGTTGTTCATTGAACCATGAAGCTCCCTTAAATTTATATGTACTAGAAGAGGTCAAGGAGGGTATATTATTGTCACAGTAACACAATTATTGTTTCTAAGTAATAAGGTCATAGAATCCTGGGATCATAGATTTTATAGTTCATCTAGTTGATCATTTTAGAGATAAAAATTGAGACCCATTCAGAGGAAGTAGTCATAGACAGTCTAAGGCCATTCAGGCTAGATATAGCAAGGTTAGGATTCAGCTCATGTACTCAGGCTCCAAGTCCATTGGAAACACTGCCTAGTGGAGACAGAAATTTATGAAACTGCTCTGAAAATAAGAACTGTGCATAAGGTCACTGGCACGCGGTCAGTCAGTCAAAAAGCACTCATTCAATGTTCTCTATGCCAGGCGCTGTGGTAAGTGCTAGAGATGAAGGAAAGACAAAAACAAGGTCTCTGCTCTGAGGAGCTTACATTCTCAGAGGAGAGACAGTATGTGAATTGAGTCTTCAAGAAATCAAGGAATCAAGCAGCAGACTTTGGGGCAGAGAGACTGGGATGAGGAACAGCCCTGCCACAGGTGGACACAGAAGATAGAGTGCCAGTGCTGAGTCAGCGACTAAAGACGTCAGATTGTGGCTCCTCCAAAGTGCATGGAGAAGAGTGACTTCTAAACCTGGAACGTCAGGAAGGGGCAGATTGTGAAAGGCTATAAAAGACAGAGAATTACCGGAAGTAATACTGAGCTCCTAGAGTTTATTGAGCAGGAACTAAGGGGGATGAGAAGGAGATGACACAGTCAGATCTGCATATTAATTATTATAAATACCCATCTGTAAATGGGTAGGATTATCTGCATTTAACTGTTGAAGAAATTGTTGTTTTGTCATTTTTTAGTCAACTCTGTGATCCAATTTGGGGTTTTCTTGGCAAAGATACTGGAGTGGTTTGCCATGTCCTTCTCCAGCTCATTTTACAGATGAGGAAACTAAGGCAAATAGGGTTAAGTGACTTGCCCAGGGTCACACAACTGTAAGTGTCTGAGGCATTTTGAACTCATGAAGATGAGTCTTCCTGACTCCAGGGCCAATATCTGAGGCTGAATTTGAATTCAGGTCTTCTTGACTGCAAGCCTATACTCTCTCCAGTAGAAGAACATTCCAAGTATGGGGGATAACCAGCTCAGGAGGGGCAGCACCTTGTATGGGGAAGGATCTAGCCTTTGAGAGCTAACTCAAGACACTAGGGGACTGAATAAACTGTTCCCCTCATCCATCTATCAAGTGCCTCCTCTTCTTGTCTTGCAGGATTGCCTCTCAGAGTGAACAAGCCAATTCCTCCAAAGCTAGAAAACACTGGAGCAGTCAAACTCTGGAAGGACAGCCTGTCTCTCAGTTCTGACTGCCCTCAGGGAAGGACTAGAACAGATTTGACAGCTAAACAACTTTAATAGTGAGCACCCTACGTTTTACCCTCTGGGCAGCTAAGGACATTATTTCTAAAAATAAATTTGTATTGTTACCTTGTTTTTATATCAACTACATTTCTCATTGAGAGTGGAGGGCTATTTTTGTACTCTGATTCTTGTTACAGCTTTTCCATATATATGTGTGTATGTGTGTGTATTACATATATACACATGCACATGTATATAAACATGTATTAAATAACTGATGGTGACTGGCTAAATTGATAGTGGGGTGTTAATAATATCAGTGACACTGAGGAGATGTCAGCTGGTACTGATGATTTTGATATTGGGGAAAATACTCCAGAATTATGTCCCAAACTGATAACATTAGAAATATGCCCCAACCCTTGAGGGGATACTCCTAGAATCCTGAAGGGGAGATGTAGGGACTCTCTGAAGACCCAACTTTCTAGTGGAATTGAAAGTTCTGATAAGGATTCCCAGAGTTTACATCCAATATATTTAGTTCTCTCTCTCTCTCTCTCTCTCTCTCTCTCTCTCTCTCTCTCTCTCTCTCTCTCTCTTTCTCTCTCTCTCTCTCTTTCTCTCTTTCTCTCTCTCTTTCTCTCTCCATTTATATGTTAAGATATATGTATGTATGTGTGTGTGGTCCTTGAAAGCCCAAGACCTACTCAAAGAAAAGGAACAAAAGAATCCAGATCCTGACAAAACATATAGAAGATGAGTGGGGCTAAATTATTGGGGGGCCACAAGCAGCCATGTGGTTTGGAAAAGGGTAAATGTGGGCAAAAAGAGCCACTACTGGCTGGCAGGGCTGGACTCTAGGACTGAGGCTGTTGTAGCCCATCAGGCAGGAGGAATGTTAGGACAGATGCTGTGTTGCTAAGACCTGGTCGTGCCTACCTGAAAGCTGAAATTCTCTTTCTCTTATCTTTCCCTGGGCTCCTTTTTGAGAACCTGAAACTTTTATAAAGAAATTCTATTCACCTTTCTTTTTTTAAAAAAAATTTTTTGTTTTAACTTTATAAACAACATTAGCCCCTGGTATTTGTGAGTCTGGCATTTGCAAGTCTGAGTGTATTTACTGAGAACGAAGTTGAAAAAAGACAATTAAGGGGGAAGTATCCCCAGACAGGAGAGAGAACTAGATTTGACACTAAAGTATCTGACCAAAAATGCTGTCTCTGGATGGGGCTCAGAGCTAAAAATTATCCCTTTTGATAGAAAGCAGATAAGAAAACAACTTACTGAGAAATTCATCTAGGTAATGTCAGGAGAAGGTTGAAGAAAAGGCAGACTTAGCCAAATAATCCTATTCAGCACTCCACCCCATCTTTGCTATATGTATGTGTGCTTATGTATATATTTGTATAGGGATTTTTAGACTGGACCTGTGATTTAATTATTGTAGGGAGCTACTGGTTAGGAACTTCCTCTGCTAATGCAAAAATGGAGACAGCATCTCTGAAATTCATGGTTTTAAAGAGTTACCTGGGAGGACTAGGAGATTAAATAATTTTATCTACCCTAGACTATATATATAGCCAATATGTCAGAGGCAGAACTTAAACCCAGGTCTTTCTGACCTCTCACCTACATAACGCTGCCCCCTGCATAATATATAAATGCCAAAAACCCACACTCACTAAGAAGGCTACCATATATGTAGTCACTGGATGGACAAAGTAAATTAAATTCTACAAAGATCGAATTAGGTCCTATGCTAGGGCTGTAGGAGATCCTCTTAAAGAAAAAAAAGATATAATACATAACTATAATGGAGCCTAATTGCTTTTATTACTTTGACAGCTCTATTAGTTTTTAAATTGTTCATATATATGTACATATACATATACATATATATGTATACATACATATACATATTACTTTACCAAAAAAACCCTTTCATAACATTTTGCAACTTACTTTAGTGAGTCCTAGATGAATCAAAGGAACTTGAAAGATTCATCTTGAATTTGTTTTACTGTTACCTAAGAAACTTCAATATTTGGGTCTGTATTTGGGAGTAACTCTTTCAAACACTTGGTTGTTTAAATGAATTTTACTACTTAAAAAGCTGTAATTATTGTCCATTGATTGCTACTGAAGAGAACTCAGAGCACATGTTTTTCCTTAGGATTAATTATCCCTTCAGACATAAACACAGCTAATTTAAGATTTCATGAAGTATAGACTGAGTAGGACATAAATATAATAGGAAAATGAATGAATATTTGGAGGTCTTTTTTGCCCTTGAAGAATGGAAGAAGAAATTGAATGCAACTTTTTTTTTTGCTGAAACACCATTAAGGTTAAAAATTTTAAATGAATAAACAAGAACATTCAGTAGTTATGATTCCAACAGTAACATTAATTTATAAATAGTACATTAAATTAGAATTCTGGATAGATATGATATATATTTACATCCACAGATATGTAGTTAAGAAAATGCACTGGATTCTGAAGTAGATAGTCTGTGAAAAATTACACTGTGATTTAAAGAAAAACAAAACACAATTTCCCTCTTGTCTTTTTTTCAGATTTGACTTTAGATTTCTGCAGCTGACCCTATGGTAAGGTTTTAAATTAGCATTTCCTACCAATTGAGATGGTGAAGCTTTCTCCAAGCTTTACAGCTGAATTTTTGCCAAGCCCCATAGTAATGAGGAGAAGCTCATAGGAGGAGCAGTAGGTCTTGATCAGGCTTGAAAACTGGGAAGTAGGCCTCTATCACAGAAACAGACAAGCCTCTTGTTCAGGGCGATGTATTAAATAGCCCATGGAGCAGGAAAACTGATTACTGTTTTTAAAAGTTTCAAAACTCAAACCACTAGGACTGCAATATCTCACAGCATGCAAAATTTTAATGACTTCTATATCTTCTGCAAGTTGGCAACTGGCCTGTTTATCTTTTGGTGCATTTAACTTGGGAATGTTCACATACATACATTCACACATACTAATGCATATACATATATATGTAAACACATAAGTGATTATAAAGAATGGAGTTATGAAGGGGAATTCAGATCTATAATGTTTCTATTTAAATTTTGGATAGTTTTGTTAGCAGGGTTTAAGCCCCCTCTTGAGAGATGGTAAATACTTATGTTCCTGAGAGGTTATAGTATGTAACATAGGGATTCAAAAGAACATTAGAGTTGGCCTGAAAAAATATGTGAGAGAAATTTGAATTTTGCACTTTCAACCTCAGGCTATTTTTGCTTTTGAAGCAATAGGGCAGTGTGCTCAGACACATGTGGTAAGTCACCTCTAGTATGGAACTGAGAAGCTGAAAAGAGGAATAATACTCATTTCATTATTTTCTAATGTAAATTGAAAGCCCTCCTCTCTTATCCTGAAATCCCCCATTCATGCCAAATTTGTGGTAGCATATACTTTTTCTTTTTTTTTTTTCTCTTTTTTACTTTTTTCGGAGGGGGGAAAGCAGGGCAATTGGGGTTTTAAGTGACTTGCCCAACAGTTGATTTATTATGGGCTCTGCGATGAAAGGATTGGATTGAATGATCACTAAGGTCCATTCACTTCCTATTACAAAGAAGGTTCCTCTCCATATCTCACCTTGAGTTCTTAACTCCTCTAGTCAGAATCATGGCAGCCTTACGTCCTATTCCACTCTAGACTGACAGAGATATAAAGAAGAATTCTAGCCCCATAATGGAGAGAGCAACTCATTAGGGGTGTGGGAAGGGCTTGGGATTCCCCTTCAGACAGGGTAAGGGAAGGACTTAAGCATTTATAAGTGCCTCCTATGTGCTGGACATTGTGCTAAGTACCTTACAAATGAAACGCACAACCAGCCTGTGAGGTAGGTGCTATTATGTTTCCTATTACACAGTTGAGGAAACTGAGGCAAACAATGGTTAAGTGACTTGGGAAGGAGCATACAGCTAGCCAAGTCTAAAGCAGTGGTTGAGTTGTCTTTATTTTTACCAAAATCCTTAGGAGAGGACTAACCTGCTAAAGCGCTTTTCTCAGCTTTTAGAATTCAGAGGTCTGTTGTTCATTTATAATGACATCTATGGGGCTGTTCATTATGTATTCCTAAACGACAAGGAAAATAAACATACCTTCCAGCCTGCATTCCAACAGACACCATATGGGCTTAATTACCGCACTACCAGAGGTAGAGAAAAAATAATGGAACTGACTTTATATTTATAAACTATGTCGATAGCAGAGGATTCCCACCAGGAATGAAAGCTAAGAACAGGCAACTGAACTTCATACTGACTTGTTGTGTGACCTCAAGCAAATCTTTTCTAAATCTCAGTTCCCTTTATGGGCAAAATGAGAATGACAATGACTGTTTTTAAAGTACCTTTAAAATTCAGTTAAAAGACATTCTGTAACACAATTTGAGATTTCTCTGACCAAAACTAGAAATCCTAGGTAGTATCCGTTCATTCATTCAATGATAATTCATTCTTTCACTCAACAAATACTTAGGGTTTTTGAAAAGTTTAAGTACAATAATGTTAATAAAGTTCTGCATGAATCTTGAAGGACTAGATAGATGTTATTATTATTTACAGATATGTGTGTATACATACATAAACATATCTATGGAAAGTGGATGAAGCTAGACACAGAAAATCTCCAGTATAGAAACCCCCTCCACCAATGCAGATCAGCAATTGACCTATAGATTTTGTGCATATGGTGTAATAACTTTCATACACACACATATACATATGTATTTGTGCACATATACAAACATTTATATGATATGTCTATATTTATCTATCTTGGAATAACCTATTCCTACTTATACCTGTTCAAAATTACCTAAGCTTCAAGGTCCAGTCCAAATATATCTCCTTTATGAAACCCTCACTGAGCCCCTAACTGGAAATAATTTCTTCCTCCTTTTTAAATCTCTTTCATGATACTTTTAACAGTATACATTTGTATTCTTTTTTAAAACAATTTTATTTATTTTTCTCCCAATTTTTTAGCGTTTTTATTTAAAGTTTCTATCCCTCACTCCTTTCCTCTCCATTTCCCTCCCTGAGACAGGAAGCAATCAGATATAGGTTATATATGTGGAATTATGTAAAACATTTCCATGTTAATCATTTTGTACAAGAAGACTCTAATAAAAGAAAAAAATGAAAGAAAGTGAAAATATCATGCTTCAGTCTGTATTCAATCAATATCTGTTCTTTCTCTGGAGGAGGATATTATGTTTCATGAGTCCTTTGTGATTGTTTTCGATTATTTTATTCCTAAGAATAGTGAAGTCATTCACAACTCTTCATCAAACAATATTGCTGTTGCTATGTTACTATGTTCTGGTTCCATTTGCATCAGTTTATGTCAGTCTTTCCAGGTTTTTCTGAAGTCATCCTGCTTGTCATTTCTTACAGCACAATAATATTCCATTACAATCATATATGACAGCTTATTTAACCATTCCCCAATTTATGGGCGCTCCTTTGATTTCCAATTCTTAGCCACCACAAAAAGAGCTGCTATAAATATTTTTGTACCGATAGGCCCTTTTCACTTTTTGGTGGGTGTCTTTAGGATATAGACCTAGCAGCAGTATTGCTGGATCAAAGGGTATGCATAGTTTTATAGCTCTTTGGACGTAGTTCCAAATTGTTCTCCAGAATGGTTGAATCAGTTCACAACTCCACCAATAGTGCATGAGTGTTCCAGTTTTCCCACAACCCCTCCAACATCCAATATTTTGCCTTTTTGTCATATTAGCCACTCTGATAGGTGTGAAGTGGTACTTCAGAGTTGTTTTAATTTACATTTCTCTGATCAATAACAATTTAGAGCATTTTTTTTCATGTAACTATAGATAACTTTGATTTCTTTGTCTGCAAACAGCTATACATATCCTTTGACTGTTTATCATTTGGGGAGTGACTTGTATTTTTATAAATTTGACTCAGTTCTCTATGTATTTGAGAAATGAGGCCTTTATCAGTGTAATGGTAATTAATTTAAATTTGAAGACCTCTTTATGTTATGTCAAGTAAGCAGGTACTTAGCCCTTAGTAACTAAGTATGACCACTTTGGTGAAAACTCTGTGGCCATTTTAATATTAAGCTGTTGGGAACAGTATATTGTGATTTTCTGTGATAAAATGTAATGTTGTGAATATTATATTGTGATTTGTTGTGAATGTTTGCCTTGATTTGTTATGGAATAAATGGAGTGTTCACTATACTGTATAATCAGAACCTTAAAAGCTGTTCACAGTAGCATTCTTTTGGGAAGCTGCTTGTGCATGGTGTTGCAATCAGAGATACTTGTTGGAAAAATTTTCCCCAGTTTTCCGCTTTTCTTATAATTTTGTTGCATTGGTTTTGTTAGTGCTAAAACTTTTTATATAATCAAAATTATCTATTTTATATTTTGTAATGCTCTGTATCTTATTGAGTTCTAGATTTTTCCCTTATCCATAAATCTGACAGATAAGCTATTCCATACTCTCTTAATTTGCTTATGCTATCACCCTTTATGTGTAAATCAAGTACTCATTTTGACCTTTTCTGCTTCAGATGTGTTTCTTGTACACAACATATTGTAGGATTCTGGTTTTTAATCCATTCTGCTATCTGCTTGTTTAATGGGTGAGTTCATCCCATTCACACTTATAGTTAGGATAACTAACTGTGTATTTCCCTCTATGATATTTTCTACTTATTTATCCCTCCCTCTCTTATCCCCCAACCCTTTCCCTCCTCACAAGTGTTTTACTTCTAATCACCACCTTCCCCAATATATCCTCTCTTTTATCAGTGCCTCCCTCTCCCTTCTGTTATCCCCATCCATTTTTATTTCCTTATGGGATAAAACAGATTTCTATATCCAACTGTGTCTGTTATTCCCTCATTAAGCCAATTTTGATGAGAGTAAGGTTTAAACTTTGCCTGCCACCCCCTCCCACCTTCCTCTCCATTATAATAGTTCTTTCATGCCTCTTTTATGTGGGATAATTTACCCCACTAAATCTCCTCCCTCCTTCTAGGGCAATTTTCTTTCTCACCATTTTTATTTTGTTATTTCGGGGTATTATCCCATCAAATTTACCTTATATCCACACCCTCTGTATACATATACTTTTCTAATTGTTCTTATACCAATAAAGTTGTTACAAGTTACAGATATTATCTTGCCATATAGAAATATGAACAGTTTAACTTTATTGACTTACTTATGTTTTCTCTTGCTTCTTTTTTACTTTTTCACGTTTTCCTTGAGTCTTGTGTTTGGAGGTTTAAAAGTTTTGTTTGGCTCTGGTTGTTTAATTAGAAATGCTTGAAAGTTCTCTGTTTCATTAAATATCCTTTTTTCCCTGAAATTATATTCAGTTTTGCTGAATAGGTGATTCATGGTTTTAATCCTAACTCCTTTGCCTTCTGATATATCATATTCCAAGCCCTCTGCTTCTTTAATGTGGAAGCTGCTAAATCCTTTATAATCCTGATTGTTGCTCCATATTTGAATTGTTTGTTTTTTTTAATTTGGCTCTGATGTTACTGGAGTTTTCACTTTGAGATCTCTTTTAGGCAATGATCACCCAATTCTTACAATTTCTGTCTTGCCCTCTGGTTTTAATATATCAGGACAATTTCCTTTGATAATTTCTTGAAAGTGTCCAGGCTTTTTTCCTTCTTTTTTTAATCATAGCTCTCAGTCCAACAATTCTTATATTTATGTCTCCTGGATCTCTTTTCTAGGTCAGTTTTTTTTAAATGAGAAATTAAACATTTTCTTCTATATTTTTGCTTTTTTGCTTTTGTTTTATCATACCTTGATGTCTCACAGAGTCATTAGTTTCCACTTGTTTAATTCAAATTTTTAAGGAACTCTTTTCTTCAGTGAACTTTTGTAGTTCCTTTCCCATTTGGCCAATTCTATTTTCTAGGGAGTTATTTTCCTCAGTAAATTTTTGCAAAGCTTTTCCCATGCTATTGACTCTTTTTTCATTATTCTCTTGCATTATTCTCATTTCATTTCCCACTTTTTCTTCTACTTCTCTAATTTGCTTTTTAAAATCCTTTTTAAGCTCTCCTAGGAATTCTTTTTCTACCTGACACCAAACCACATTTTTCTTTGAGACTTTACATATAGCCATTTTGACACTATTGTCCTGTTCCGAGGATCCTCCCTATTACCATAATAATTTTCTATAGTCAAGCTCTTTTTAAATTTTTTTTGCTCATTTTTTCTGCCTTTTTTGGGAACTTGGTGTTTTTATGTGAGAGTTGGGCTCTAGTTCTAATGTTTTCTCTGGGTCTTGCTGCTGGCTTTCACTGTGCTTCAGGACTTATCCACTTGCTTTCTCTGAAGGGTAGGCTTGTACTGGGGTGGGGCCTCCCAATCAACCTCCTCTGGGTCGTGGGGTTTAGCTGATGGCCTGCTCCAGGGGTGACACCTTGCTGCTGGGTTCCTATGGTAACAGAGTCTTTCAGTGGCTGGTCCTGGAGAGGGGATCTTGTCGGTGGTCTGCCTCAGAGGTGGGGCCCTTCTGCTGGATTGCTATGGTCTTTCTGCTGGTAGGCCCAAGGGGCAGGGTCACCCTGTTGGCCAGCTCTGGGGAGGGACTTGACTACTAGTCAGCAATGGTGTCAAGGCCTGGCTTGTGGCTTGTGCTTGGCTGGGGACTTGCTGTGCTACACAGACTCCTCACTTGCCTAGGGGGCTGCAAGCTTGCAAGAGGGTGGAGCTTCAATGGTGGATTGCCCCAGGCATGGAGCCTTGCTTCAGCCCCCCTGCTACTGCTGCTGCTGCTGCTGCTGCTCCTCTTGGACCTCACTCCCCTCCCACTCCAGTGAGACAGATCTTCCTGACAAACTGGTAACTTGTTTCCCTGCTCCTAGACCATTTCTGAGGTGGTTCTCTAGTTATTCGGAGATAAATTTGAGAGGGCTTCAGAGGGTTCCTTCCTCACTCCACCGTCTTGGCTCTGGAAATTCCCATATGTATTCTAATAACTAGATCAAGGGTGGAAAACATGTAGCCTTCTAGGTCCTTGGGTGCAGTCTTTTGGCTGCAGTCAAGTTTCACAGAATAAATCCTTTTATTTGTTTTTATTTATTTACTTTTAGTTTATAAAATTCAGTTCCGCAATCGCTTGAGTTACAATTTTTTTCCCCTTCCCTCTCCTCCCCCCACTCTCCTCCATAGCAGCATGCAATCGAATATAGGATCTACAAATACCTTCACATTAAATATTAGTCAGATTGTAAAGAAGGATTATAACACATGGAGTAAACAATGAGAGGAAACAAAACAAAACAAAAAAAAAGAGAGAGAACAAGTAGTTTGTTTCAGTCTGCATTCAGACTCTGTGGTTCTTTCTCTGAATGAGGATATCCCTTTCCATCATGAGTCATTTGAAGTTGTTTTATAACCTTGCAGTGCTAAGAGCACCAGTCTATCAAAGTTAGTCATCACACGTACATTGTGTCTGTCATTGTGTACAAATTTCTCCCGGTTCTGCTCTTCTCACTTAGCATCAGTTTGTATAAGCCTCTCCAGGTAAATATGAAGTCCATCTGCTCCTCATTTCTTATAGCACAGTAGTATTCCATTACATTAATATACCACAACTTGTTTAGCCATTCCCCAATTGATGGGCATCCTCTTGATTTCCAATTCTTTGCTACCCCAAAAAGAGCTGCTATAAATATTTTTGTACATACAATCCTTTTCCCACTTGTATGATCTCTTTGGGATACAACCTTAGAAGTGGTATTGCTAGGTCAAAGGATATGCACTTATTTATATGGGCATAGTTCCAGATTGCTCTCCAGAATGGTTGAATCAGTTCACAAGTCCACCAACAATGCATTAGTGTTCCAATTTTTCCACATTCTCTCCAGCATTTATCATTTTCTTGTTTTGTCATCTTAGCCAATCTGACTGGTGAGATGTGGTGCCTCAGAGTTATTTTAATTTGCATTTCTCTAATCAATAGTGATTTAGCATTTTTTCATATACTTATAGATATCTTTAATTTCTGCCTCTGAAAATTTCCTGTTCGCATCCTTTGACCATTTATCAATTGGGGAATGACTTGTATTCTTATAGATTTAACTCAGTTCCTTGTATATTTTAGAAATGAGGCCTTTATTAGAGACACTGGTTGTAAAAATTCTTCCCCAATTTCCCACTTCCTTCTTAATCTTGGTTACATTGGCTTTGTTTGTACAGAAACTTTTCAATTTAATGTAATCAAGATTATCCATTTTGCATTTTATAATGCTCTCCAATTCTTCTTTTGTCATAAAGTCTTCCCTACTCCATAAATCTGACAGGTAAACTATTCCTTGCTCTCCCATATTGCTTACAGTATCAGCCTTTATATCTAGATCATGCACCTATTTACACTAGATTTTGGTATATGGTGTAAGATATTGGTCTATGCCCAGTTTTCTGCCATACTATATTCTAGTTTCCCAGCAGTTTTTGTCAAATACTGTGTCCTTATCTCAAAAACTGTAGTCATTGGCTGCTGAGTCTGATGTACCCAATCTATTTCATTGTTCCACTACTCTATTCCTCAGCCAGTACCAAGCAGTTTAGATGACTGCTGCTTTATAACACAGATTAAAATCTGGTATGGCTAGGCCACCTTCCCTAGCATTTCTTTTCATTAATTCCCTTGATATTCCGGTCCTTTTATTCTTCCAAATGAATTTTGCTACTATTTTTTTCGAGCTCTACAAAATAATCTTTTGGTAGATTGATTGGTATGGCACTAAATATGTAATTTAATTTGGGTTAAATTGTCATTTTTATTATATTAGCTTGACCCAGCCATTAGCAATTGATGTTTTTCCAAATAGTTAGATCTGACTTTATTTGTGTGAAAAGTGTTTTATAATTATGTTCATATAGGTCCTGGATTTGTTTTGGCAGGTAGATTCCCAAATATTTTATAATGTCTACAGTAACTTTAAATGGATTTTCTCTTTCTGTCTCTTGCTGTTGAATTTTGTTAGAGATATATAGGAATACTGCGGATTTATGTGGGTTTATTTTATATCGTGCAACTTAGTTTATTATCTCAAGTAGTTTTTTACTTGATTCTCTAGGATTCTCTAAGTATATCATCATATCACATGCAAAGAGTGATAGCTTTGTCTAATTTGATTTCTTCAATTTATTTTTCTTCTCTTATTGCTACTGCTAACATTTCTAGTACCAAATTGAATAAGAAGGGTGATAGTGGAAATCCTTGTTTCACTCCTGATCTTATTGGAAATGCTTCTAGCTTATCCCCATTACATATAATACTTGTTGATGGATTTAGATACATGCTACTTATTATTTTAAGGAAGACTCCATTTATTCCTATACTTTCTAGCATTTTTAATAGGAATGGGAGTTGTATTTTGTCAAAAGCCTTTTCTGCATCTATTGAGATAATCATATGGTTTCTGCTAGTTTTGTTGTTGATGTGATCAATTATACTGATAGTTTTCCTGATATTGGACAACCCTTGCATTCCTAGAATAAATCCTACCTCATAAAAGTGTATTATTCTCATGATGATTTGCTGTAGTCTTTTTGCTAATATTTTATTTAGAATTTTTGCATCTATATTCATAAGGGAAATCAGTCTGTAATTTTCTTTCTCTGTTTTGTCTCTTCCCAATTTAGGTATCAGCACCATATTTGTGTCATAAAAAGAATTTGATAGGACTCATTCTTCTCCAATTTTCCTGAATAGTCTGTAAAGCATTGGGGTCAATTGATCTTTAAATGTTTGGTAGAATTTACTAGTAAAACCATCTGGCCCTGGAAATTTTTTCCTAGGGAGTTCATTGATGGCTTGTTCAATTTCTTTTTCTGAGATGGGGTTGTTTAAGTAATTTACTTCCCCTTCAGTTAGTCTGGGCAACTTGTATTTTTGTAAATATTCATCCATTTCACTAAGACTGTCAAATTTATGTGCTTATGATTGGGCAAAATAATTCCTAATTATTGTTTTAATTTCCTCTGCATTGGAGGTAGATTCACCCTTTTCATTTTTGATACTCTTAATTTGGTTTTCTTCTTTCTTTTTTTTTTTTATCATATTGACTAAAGGTCTATCTATTTTATTGGATTTTTCATAATACCAGCTCTTAGTTTTATTTTTTAATTCAATAGTTTTCTTAAATTCAATTTTATTAATCTCTCCTTTGGTTTTTCAGTATTTCTAATTTAGTATTTAATTGGGGATTTTCAATTTGTTCTTTTTCTAGCTTTTTCAATTGCATGCCCAATTCATTGACCACCATTTTCTCTAATTATGCATTCAGGGATATAATCCTGCTTTTGCTGCATCCCACAAGTTTTGGTATGTTGTCTCATTGTCATTCATTTGAATAAAGTTACTGATTATTTCTGTAATTTCTTGTTTGACCCACTCATTCTTTAGGATTAAATTATTTAGTTTCCAGTTAGTTTTTAGTCTATCTTTCCATGGCACTTTATTACAAATAATTTTATTGTATCATGATTTGAGAAGGATGTATTTAATATTTCTGCTTTTCTGCACTGAATTGTAAGGTTTTTATGCACTAGTACATGGTCAATTTTTGTGTATGTGCCATGTACCACTGAGAAGATGGTATATTCCTTTTTATCCCCATTCAGTTTTCTCCAGAGATGTATCATATCTAGCCTCTCTAAAATTCTATTTGCCTCCTTAACTTCTTTCTTGTTTATTTTGAGGTTTAGATTTATCAAGTTCAGAGAGGGGGAGCTTGAGGTCCCCTACTAGTATAGTTTTGCTATCTAATTGTTCCTCTAATTCCCTTAACTTCTCCTCTAGGAATTTGGATGCTATACTGCTTGGTGCATATATGTTAAGTAATGATATTGCTTCATTCTCGATGGTGCCTTTTAGCAGGATATAGTTTCCGTTCTTACCTCTTTTAATTAGCTCTATTTTTGCTTTTGCTTTATCTGAGATAAGGATTGCTACCCCT